>CAWUPM010000527.1:0-33391 GCA_963924295.1 Dioctria rufipes
GAAAAATTTACTATAGAAAAGGCAATCCTCGGCGTATTTAAAATTTGCGACAGTAAAAATTTATTTTTTGACATATTCACTATAGAAAAGGCAATCCTCGGCGTATTTAAAATTAGCGACAGTAAAAAATTATTTTTTGAAAAATTTACTATAGAAAAGGCAATCCTCGGCGTATTTAAAATTTGCGACAGTAAAAAATTATTTTTTGAAAAATTTACTATAGAAAAGGCAATCCTCGGCGTATTTAAAATTTGCGACAACTAAAAATAATTGTGTGAAAATTCACTATAGAAAAGGCAACCATCGGTATAGTTAAAATTTGCCACTGTAAATTTTATTTTTTGACAAATTCACTATAGAAAAGACAATCCTCGGTATATTTAAAATTTGCCACAGTAAAAATTTATTTTTTGATAAAATCACTATAGAAAAGGCAATCCTCGGCATGTTTAAAATTTGCGACAGTAAAAAATTATTTTTTGAAAAATTTACTATAGAAAAGGCAATCCTCGGCGTATTTAAAATTTGCGACAGTAAAAAAGTATTTTTTGAAAAATTTACTATAGAAAAGGCAATCCTCGGCGTATTTAAAATCTGCGACAGTAAAAAATTATTTTTTGAAAAATTTACTATAGAAAAGGCAATCCTCGGCGTATTTAAAATTTGCGACCGTTAAAAATTAATTTTTTGAAAAATTTACTATAGAAAAGGCAATCCTCGGCGTATTTAAAATTTGCGACAGTAAAAAATTATTTTTTGAAAAATTTACTATAGAAAAGGCAATCCTCGGCGTATTTAAAATTTGCGACCGTAAAAAATATTATTTTGACAAATTCACTATAGAAAAGGCAATCCTCGGGGTATTTAAAATTTGCGACAGTAAAAAATAATTTTTTGACATATTCACTATAGAAAAGACAATCCTCGGTATATTTAAAATTTGCCACAGTAAAAATTTATTTTTTGATAAATTTACTATAGAAAAGGCAATCCTCGGCGTATTTAAAATTTGCGACAGTAAAAAATTATTTTTTGAAAAATTTACTATAGAAAAGGCAATCCCCGGTGTATTTAAAATTTGCGACAGTAAAAAATTATTTTTTGGAAAATTTACTATAGAAAAGGCAATTCTCGGCGTATTTAAAATTTGCGACAGTAAAAAATTATTTTTTGAAAAATTTACTATAGAAAAGGCAATCCTCGGCGTATTTAAAATTTGCGACAGTAAAAAATTATTTTTTGAAAAATTTACTATAGAAAAGGCAATCCTCGGCGTATTTAAAATTTGCGACAGTAAAAATTTATTTTTTGACATATTCACTATAGAAAAGGCAATCCTCGGCGTATTTAAAATTAGCGACAGTAAAAAATTATTTTTTGAAAAATTTACTATAGAAAAGGCAATCCTCGGCGTATTTAAAATTTGCGACAGTAAAAAATTATTTTTTGAAAAATTTACTATAGAAAAGGCAATCCTCGGCGTATTTAAAATTTGCGACAACTAAAAATAATTGTGTGAAAATTCACTATAGAAAAGGCAACCATCGGTATAGTTAAAATTTGCCACTGTAAATTTTATTTTTTGACAAATTCACTATAGAAAAGACAATCCTCGGTATATTTAAAATTTGCCACAGTAAAAATTTATTTTTTGATAAAATCACTATAGAAAAGGCAATCCTCGGCATGTTTAAAATTTGCGACAGTAAAAAATTATTTTTTGAAAAATTTACTATAGAAAAGGCAATCCTCGGCGTATTTAAAATTTGCGACAGTAAAAAAGTATTTTTTGAAAAATTTACTATAGAAAAGGCAATCCTCGGCGTATTTAAAATCTGCGACAGTAAAAAATTATTTTTTGAAAAATTTACTATAGAAAAGGCAATCCTCGGCGTATTTAAAATTTGCGACCGTTAAAAATTAATTTTTTGAAAAATTTACTATAGAAAAGGCAATCCTCGGCGTATTTAAAATTTGCGACAGTAAAAAATTATTTTTTGAAAAATTTACTATAGAAAAGGCAATCCTCGGCGTATTTAAAATTTGCGTACGTAAAAAATATTATTTTGACAAATTCACTATAGAAAAGGCAATCCTCGGGGTATTTAAAATTTGCGACAGTAAAAAATAATTTTTTGACATATTCACTATAGAAAAGACAATCCTCGGTATATTTAAAATTTGCCACAGTAAAAATTTATTTTTTGATAAATTTACTATAGAAAAGGCAATCCTCGGCGTATTTAAAATTTGCGACAGTAAAAAATTATTTTTTGAAAAATTTACTATAGAAAAGGCAATCCCCGGTGTATTTAAAATTTGCGACAGTAAAAAATTATTTTTTGCAAAATTTACTATAGAAAAGGCAATCCCCGGTGTATTTAAAATTTGCGACAGTAAAAATTTATTTTTTGACAAATTCACTATAGAAAAGACAATCCTCGGTATATTTTAAATTTGCCACAGTAAAAATTTATTTTTTGATAAATTTACTATAGAAAAGGCAATCCTCGGCTTATTTAAAATTTGCGACAGTAAAAAATTATTTTTTGAAAAATTTACTATAGAAAAGGCAATCCTCGGTATATTTCAAATTTGCCACAGTAAAAATTTATTTTTTGATAAATTTACTATAGAAAAGGCAATCCTCGGCGTATTTAAAATTTGCGACAGTAAAAAATTATTTTTTGAAAAATTTACTATAGAAAAGGCAATCCCCGGTGTATTTAAAATTTGCGACAGTAAAAAATTATTTTTTGCAAAATTTACTATAGAAAAGGCAATCCCCGGTGTATTTAAAATTTGCGACAGTAAAAATTTATTTTTTGACAAATTCACTATAGAAAAGACAATCCTCGGTATATTTAAAATTTGCCACAGTAAAAATTTATTTCTTGATAAATTTACTATAGAAAAGGCAATCCCCGGTGTATTTAAAATTTGCGACAGTAAAAAATTATTTTTTGAAAAATTTACTATAGAAAAGGCAATCCCCGGTGTATTTAAAATTTGCGACAGTAAAAAATAATTTTTTGAAAAATTTACTATAGCAAAGGCAATACTCGGCGTATTTAAAATTTGCGACCGTAAAAAATATTATTTTGACAAATTCACTATAGAAAAGGCAATCCTCGGCGTATTTAAAATTTGCGACAGTAAAAAATTATTTTTTGAAAAATTTACTATAGAAAAGGCAATCCTCGGCGTATTTAAAATTTGCGACAGTAAAAAATTATTTTTTGAAAAATTTACTATAGAAAAGGCAATCCTCGGCGTATTTAAAATTTGCAACAGTAAAAATTTATTTTTTGACAAATTCACTATAGAAAAGGCAATCCTCGGCGTATTTAAAATTAGCGACAGTAAAAAATTATTTTTTGAAAAATTTACTATAGAAAAGGCAATCCCCGGTGTATTTAAAATTTGCGACAGTAAAAAATTATTTTTTGAAAAATTTACTATAGAAAAGGCAATCCTCGGCGTATTTAAAATTTGCGACAGTAAAAAATTATTTTTTGAAAAATTTACTATAGAAAAGGCAATCCCCGGTGTATTTAAAATTTGCGACAGTAAAAAATTATTTTTTGAAAAATTTACTATAGAAAAGGCAATCCTCGGCGTATTTAAAATTTGCGACAGTAAAAAATTATTTTTTGAAAAATTTACTATAGAAAAGGCAATCCTCGGCGTATTTAAAATTTGCGACAGTAAAAAATTCTTTTTTGAAAAATTTACTTTAGAAAAGGCAATCCTCGGCGTATTTAAAATTTGCGACAGTAAAAATTTATTTTTTGACAAATTCACTATAGAAAAGGCAATCCTCGGCGTATTTAAAATTAGCGACAGTAAAAAATTATTTTTGAAAAATTTACTATAGAAAAGGCAATCCTCGGCGTATTTAAAATTTGCGACAGTAAAAAATTATTTTTTGAAAAATTTACTATAGAAAAGGCAATCCTCGGCGTATTTAAAATTTGCGACAACAAAAAATAATTGTGTGAAAATTCACTATAGAAAAGGCAACCATCGGTATAGTTAAAATTTGCCACTGTAAATTTTATTTTTTGACAAATTCGCTATAGAAAAGACAATCCTCGGTATATTTAAAATTTGCCACAGTAAAAATTTATTTTTTGATAAAATCACTATAGAAAAGGCAATCCTCGGCGTGTTTAAAATTTGCGACAGTAAAAAATTATTTTTTGAAAAATTTACTATAGAAAAGGCAATCCTCGGCGTATTTAAAATTTGCGACAGTAAAAAAGTATTTTTTGAAAAATTTACTATAGAAAAGGCAATCCTCGGCGTATTTAAAATCTGCGACAGTAAAAAATTATTTTTTGAAAAATTTACTATAGAAAAGGCAATCCTCGGTGTATTTAAAATTTGCGACCGTTAAAAATTAGTTTTTTGAAAAATTTACTATAGAAAAGGCAATCCTCGGCGTATTTAAAATTTGCGACAGTAAAAAATTATTTTTTGAAAAATTTACTATAGAAAAGGCAATCCTCGGCGTATTTAAAATTTGCGACCGTAAAAAATATTATTTTGACAAATTCACTATAGAAAAGGCAATCCTCGGGGTATTTAAAATTTGCGACAGTAAAAAATAATTTTTTGACATATTCACTATAGAAAAGACAATCCTCGGTATATTTAAAATTTGCCACAGTAAAAATTAATTTTTTGATAAATTTACTATAGAAAAGGCAATCCTCGGCGTATTTAAAATTTGCGACAGTAAAAAATTATTTTTTGAAAAATTTACTATAGAAAAGGCAATCCCCGGTGTATTTAAAATTTGCGACAGTAAAAAATTATTTTTTGCAAAATTTACTATAGAAAAGGCAATCCCCGGTGTATTTAAAATTTGCGACAGTAAAAATTTATTTTTTGACAAATTCACTATAGAAAAGACAATCCTCGGTATATTTTAAATTTGCCACAGTAAAAATTTATTTTTTGATAAATTTACTATAGAAAAGGCAATCCTCGGCGTATTTAAAATTTGCGACAGTAAAAAATTATTTTTTGAAAAATTTACCATAGAAAAGGCAATCCTCGGCGTATTTAAAATTTGCGACAGTAAAAAATTATTTTTTGAAAAATTTACTATAGAAAAGGCAATCCTCGGCGTATTTAAAATTTGCGACAGTAAAAATTTATTTTTTTACAAATTGACTATAGAAAAGGCAATCCTCGGCGTATTTAACATTAGCGACAGTAAAAAATTATTTTTTGAAAAATTTACTATAGAAAAGGCAATCCCCGGTGTATTTAAAATTTGCGACAGTAAAAAATTATTTTTTGCAAAATTTACTATAGAAAAGGCAATCCCCGGTGTATTTAAAATTTGCGACAGTAAAAAATTATTTTTTGCAAAATTTACTATAGAAAAGGCAATCCCCGGTGTATTTAAAATTTGCGACAGTAAAAAATTATTTTTTGCAAAATTTACTATAGAAAAGGCAATTCTCGGCGTATTTAAAATTTGCGACAGTAAAAAATTATTTTTTGAAAAATTTACTATAGAAAAGGCAATCCTCGGCGTATTTAAAATTTGCGACAGTAAAAAATTATTTTTTGAAAAATTTACTATAGAAAAGGCAATCCTCGGCGTATTTAAAATTTGCGACAGTAAAAAATTATTTTTTGAAAAATTTACTATAGAAAAGGCAATCCTCGGCGTATTTAAAATTTGCGACAGTAAAAAATTATTTTTTGAAAAATTTACTATAGAAAAGGCAATCCTCGGCGTATTTAAAATTTGCGACAGTAAAAAATGATTTTTTGAAAAATTTACTATAGAAAAGGCAATCCTAGACGTATTTAAAATTTGCGACCGTAAAAAATATTATTTTGACAAATTCACTATAGAAAAGGCAATCCTCGGCGTATTTAAAATTTGCGACAGTAAAAATTTATTTTTTGACAAATTCACTATAGAAAAGGCAATCCTCGGCGTACTTAAAATTAGCGACAGTAAAAAATTATTTTTTGAAAAATTTACTATAGAAAAGGCAATCCTCGGCGTATTTAAAATTTGCGACAGTGAAAAATTATTTTTTGAAAAATTTACTATAGAAAAGGCAATCCTCGGCGTATTTAAAATTTGCGACAGTAAAAAATTATTTTTTGAAAAATTTACTATAGAAAAGGCAATCCTCGGCGTATTTAAAATTTGCGACCGTAAAAAATATTATTTTGACAAATTCACTATAGAAAAGGCAATCCTCGGGGTATTTAAAATTTGCGACAGTAAAAAATTATTTTTTGACAAATTCACTATAGAAAAGACAATCCTCGGTATATTTAAAATTTGCCACAGTAAAAATTTATTTTTTGATAAATTTACTATAGAAAAGGCAATCCTCGGCGTATTTAAAATTTGCGACAGTAAAAAATTATTTTTTGAAAAATTTACTATAGAAAAGGCAATCCCCGGTGTATTTAAAATTTGCGACAGTAAAAAATTATTTTTTGAAAAATTTACTATAGAAAAGGCAATCCCCGGTGTATTTAAAATTTGCGACAGTAAAAAATAATTTTTTGAAAAATTTACTATAGCAAAGGCAATACTCGGCGTATTTAAAATTTGCGACCGTAAAAAATATTATTTTGACAAATTCACTATAGAAAAGGCAATCCTCGGCGTATTTAAAATTTGCGACAGTAAAAAATTATTTTTTGAAAAATTTACTATAGAAAAGGCAATCCTCGGCGTATTTAAAATTTGCGACAGTAAAAAATTATTTTTTGAAAAATTTACTATAGAAAAGGCAATCCTCGGCGTATTTAAAATTTGCAACAGTAAAAATTCATTTTTTGACAAATTCACTATAGAAAAGGCAATCCTCGGCGTATTTAAAATTAGCGACAGTAAAAAATTATTTTTTGAAAAATTTACTATAGAAAAGGCAATCCCCGGTGTATTTAAAATTTGCGACAGTAAAAAATTATTTTTTGAAAAATTTACTATAGAAAAGGCAATCCTCGGCGTATTTAAAATTTGCGACAGTAAAAAATTATTTTTTGAAAAATTTACTATAGAAAAGGCATTCCCCGGTGTATTTAAAATTTGCGACAGTAAAAAATTATTTTTTGAAAAATTTACTATAGAAAAGGCAATCCTCGGCGTATTTAAAATTTGCGACAGTGAAAAATTATTTTTTGAAAAATTTACTATAGAAAAGGCAATCCTCGGCGTATTTAAAATTTGCGACAGTAAAAAATTATTTTTTGAAAAATTTACTATAGAAAAGGCAATCCTCGGCGTATTTAAAATTTGCGACAGTAAAAATTTATTTTTTGACATATTCACTATAGAAAAGGCAATCCTCGGCGTATTTAAAATTAGCGACAGTAAAAAATTATTTTTTGAAAAATTTACTATAGAAAAGGCAATCCTCGGCGTATTTAAAATTTGCGACAGTAAAAAATTATTTTTTTGAAAAATTTACTATAGAAAAGGCAATCCTCGGCGTATTTAAAATTTGCGACAACTAAAAATAATTGTGTGAAAATTCACTATAGAAAAGGCAACCATCGGTATAGTTAAAATTTGCCACTGTAAATTTTATTTTTTGACAAATTCACTATAGAAAAGACAATCCTCGGTATATTTAAAATTTGCCACAGTAAAAATTTATTTTTTGATAAAATCACTATAGAAAAGGCAATCCTCGGCATGTTTAAAATTTGCGACAGTAAAAAATTATTTTTTGAAAAATTTACTATAGAAAAGGCAATCCTCGGCGTATTTAAAATTTGCGACAGTAAAAAAGTATTTTTTGAAAAATTTACTATAGAAAAGGCAATCCTCGGCGTATTTAAAATCTGCGACAGTAAAAAATTATTTTTTGAAAAATTTAATATAGAAAAGGCAATCCTCGGCGTATTTAAAATTTGCGACCGTTAAAAATTAATTTTTTGAAAAATTTACTATAGAAAAGGCAATCCTCGGCGTATTTAAAATTTGCGACAGTAAAAAATTATTTTTTGAAAAATTTACTATAGAAAAGGCAATCCTCGGCGTATTTAAAATTTGCGACCGTAAAAAATATTATTTTGACAAATTCACTATAGAAAAGGCAATCCTCGGGGTATTTAAAATTTGCGACAGTAAAAAATAATTTTTTGACATATTCACTATAGAAAAGACAATCCTCGGTATATTTAAAATTTGCCACAGTAAAAATTTATTTTTTGATAAATTTACTATAGAAAAGGCAATCCTCGGCGTATTTAAAATTTGCGACAGTAAAAAATTATTTTTTGAAAAATTTACTATAGAAAAGGCAATCCCCGGTGTATTTAAAATTTGCGACAGTAAAAAATTATTTTTTGCAAAATTTACTATAGAAAAGGCAATCCCCGGTGTATTTAAAATTTGCGACAGTAAAAATTTATTTTTTGACAAATTCACTATAGAAAAGACAATCCTCGGTATATTTTAAATTTGCCACAGTAAAAATTTATTTTTTGATAAATTTACTATAGAAAAGGCAATCCTCGGCGTATTTAAAATTTGCGACAGTAAAAAATTATTTTTTGAAAAATTTACTATAGAAAAGGCAATCCTCGGCGTATTTAAAATTTGCGACAGTAAAAAATTATTTTTTGAAAAATTTACTATAGAAAAGGCAATCCTCGGCGTATTTAAAATTTGCGACAGTAAAAATTTATTTTTTGACAAATTGACTATAGAAAAGGCAATCCTCGGCGTATTTAAAATTAGCGACAGTAAAAAATTATTTTTTGAAAAATTTACTATAGAAAAAGCAATCCCCGGTGTATTTAAAATTTGCGACAGTAAAAAATTATTTTTTGCAAAATTTACTATAGAAAAGGCAATCCCCGGTGTATTTAAAATTTGCGACAGTAAAAAATTATTTTTTGCAAAATTTACTATAGAAAAGGCAATCCCCGGTGTATTTAAAATTTGCGACAGTAAAAAATTATTTTTTGCAAAATTTACTATAGAAAAGGCAATTCTCGGCGTATTTAAAATTTGCGACAGTAAAAAATTATTTTTTGAAAAATTTACTATAGAAAAGGCAATCCTCGGCGTATTTAAAATTTGCGACAGTAAAAAATTATTTTTTGAAAAATTTACTATAGAAAAGGCAATCTTCGGCGTATTTAAAATTTGCGACAGTAAAAAATTATTTTTTGAAAAATTTACTATAGAAAAGGCAATCCTCGGCGTATTTAAAATTTGCGACAGTAAAAAATTATTTTTTGAAAAATTTGCAATAGAAAAGGCAATTCTCGGCGTATTTAAAATTTGCGACAGTAAAAAATTATTTTTTGAAAAATTCACTATAGAAAAGGCAATCCTCGGCCTATTTAAAATTTGCGACAGTAAAAAACTATTTTTTGAAAAATTTACTATAGAAAAGGCAATCCTCGGCGTATTTAAAATTTGCGACCGTAAAAAATATTATTTTGACAAATTCACTATAGAAAAGGCAATCCTCGGCGTATTTAAAATTTGCGACAGTAAAAATTTATTTTTTGACAAATTCACTATAGAAAAGGCAATCCTCGGCGTATTTAAAATTAGCGACAATAAAAAATTATTTTTTGAAAAATTTACTATAGAAAAGGCAATCCTCGGCGTGTTTAAAATTTGCGACAGTAAAAAATTATTTTTTGAAAAATTTACTATAGAAAAGGCAATCCTCGGTGTATTTAAAATTTGCGACAGTAAAAAATTATTTTTTGAAAAATTTACTATAGAAAAGGCAATCCTCGGCGTATTTAAAATTGCGACAGCAAAAAATAATTTTTTGAAAATTCACTTAGAAAAGGCAGCCATCGGTATATTTAAAATTTGCCACTGTAAAAATTAATTTTTTGACAAATTCACTATAGAAAAGGCAATCCTCGGTATATATAAAATTTGCCACAGTCAAAATTTATTTTTTGACAAATTCACTATAGAAATGGCTATCCTCGGCGTATTTAAAATTTGCTACAGTAAAAAATTATTTTTTGAAAAATTTACTATAGAAAAGGCAATCCTCGGCGTATTTAAAATTTGCGACAGTAAAAAATTATTTTTTGAAAAATTCACTATAGAAAAGGCAATCCTCGGCGTATTTAAAATTTGCGACAGTAAAAAATATTATTTTGACAAATTCACTATAGAAAAGGCAATCCTCGGTATATTTAAAATTTGCGACAGTAAAAAATTATTTTTTGACAAATTCACTATAGAAAAGGCAATCCTCGGCGTATTTAAAATTTGCGACAGTAAAAAATTATTTTTTGAAAAATTTACTATAGAAAAGGCAATCCCCGGTGTATTTAAAATTTGCGACAGTAAAAAATTATTTTTTGAACAATTTACTATAGAAAAGGCAATACCCGGTGTATTTAAAATTTGCGACAGTAAAAAATTATTTTTTGCAAAATTTACTATAGAAAAGGCAATTCTCGGCGTATTTAAAATTTGCGACAGTAAAAAATTATTTTTTGAAAAATTTACTATAGAAAAGGCAATCCTCGGCGTATTTAAAATTTGCGACAGTAAAAAATTATTTTTTGAAAAATTTACTATAGAAAAGGCAATCCTCGGCGTATTTAAAATTTGCGACAGTAAAAAATTATTTTTTGAAAAATTTACTATAGAAAAGGCAATCCTCGGCGTATTTAAAATTTGCGACAGTAAAAATTTATTTTTTGACAAATTCACTATAGAAAAGGCTAATCCTCGGCGTATTTAAAATTAGCGACAGTAAAAAATTATTTTTTGAAAAATTTACTATAGAAAAGGCAATCCTCGGCGTATTTAAAATTTGCGACAGTAAAAAATTATTTTTTGAAAAATTTACTATAGAAAAGGCAATCCTCGGCGTATTTAAAATTTGCGACAGTAAAAAATTATTTTTTGCAAAATTTACTATAGAAAAGGCAATTCTCGTCGTATTTAAAATTTGCGACAGTAAAAAATTATTTTTTGAAAAATTTACTATAGAAAAGGCAATCCTCGGTATATTTAAAATTTGCGACACAAAAAAATTATGTTTTGAAAAATTTACTATAGAAAAGGCAATCCTCGGCGTATTTAAAATTTGCGACAGTAAAAAATTATGTTTTGAAAAATTTACTATAGAAAAGGCAATCCTCGGCGTATTTAAAATTTGCGACAGTAAAAAATTATTTTTTGAAAAATTTACTATAGAAAAGGCAATCCTCGGCGTATTTAAAATTTCCGACAGTAAAAAATTATTTTTTGAAAAATTTACTATAGAAAAGGCAATCCTCGGCGTATTTAAAATTTGCGACAGTAAAAAATTATTTTTTGAAAAATTTACTATAGAAAAGGCAATCCCCGGTGTATTTAAAATTTGCGACAGTAAAAAATTATTTTTTGAACCATTTACTATAGAAAAGGCAATCCCCGGTGTATTTAAAATTTGCGACAGTAAAAAATTATTTTTTGCAAAATTTACTATAGAAAAGGCAATTCTCGGCGTATTTAAAATTTGCGACAGTAAAAAATTATTTTTTGAAAAATTTACTATAGAAAAGGCAATCCTCGGCGTATTTAAAATTTGCGACAGTAAAAAGTTATTTTTTGAAAAATTTACTATAGAAAAGGCAATCCCCGGTGTATTTAAAATTTGCGACAGTAAAAAATTATTTTTTGAACAATTTACTATAGAAAAGGCAATCCCCGGTGTATTTAAAATTTGCGACAGTAAAAAATTATTTTTTGCAAAATTTACTATAGAAAAGGCAATTCTCGGCGTATTTAAAATTTGCGAGAGTAAAAAATTATTTTTTGAAAAATTTACTATAGAAAAGGCAATCCTCGGCGTATTTAAAATTTGCGATAGTAAAAAATTATTTTTTGAAAAATTTACTATAGAAAAGGCAATCCTCGGCGTATTTAAAATTTGCGACAGTAAAAAATTATTTTTTGAAAAATTTACTATAGAAAAGGCAATCCTCGGCGTATTGAAAATTTGCGACAGTAAAAATTTATTTTTTGACAAATTCACTATAGAAAAGGCAATCCTCGGCGTATTTACAATTAGCGACAGTAAAAAATTATTTTTTGAAAAATTTACTATAGAAAAGGCAATCCTCGGCGTATTTAAAATTTGCGACAGTAAAAAATTATTTTTTGAAAAATTTACTATAGAAAAGGCAATCCTCGGCGTATTTAAAATTTGCGACAGTAAAAAATTATTTTTTGCAAAATTTACTATAGAAAAGGCAATTCTCGGCGTATTTAAAATTTGCGACAGTAAAAAATTATTTTTTGAAAAATTTACTATAGAAAAGGCAATCCTCGGTATATTTAAAATTTGCGACACAAAAAAATTATGTTTTGAAAAATTTACTATAGAAAAGGCAATCCTCGGCGTATTTAAAATTTGCGACAGTAAAAAATTATGTTTTGAAAAATTTACTATAGAAAAGGCAATCCTCGGCGTATTTAAAATTTGCGACAGTAAAAAATTATTTTTTGAAAAATTTACTATAGAAAAGGCAATCCTCGGTATATTTAAAATTTGCGACACAAAAAAATTATGTTTTGAAAAATTTACTATAGAAAAGGCAATCCTCGGCGTATTTAAAATTTGCGACAGTAAAAAATTATGTTTTGAAAAATTTACTATAGAAAAGGCAATCCTCGGCGTATTTAAAATTTGCGACAGTAAAAAATTATTTTTTGAAAAATTTACTATAGAAAAGGCAATCCTCGGCGTATTTAAAATTTGCGACAGTAAAAATTTATTTTTTGACAAATTCACTATAGAAAAGGCAATCCTCGGCGTATTTACAATTAGCGACAGTAAAAAATTATTTTTTGAAAAATTTACTATAGAAAAGGCAATCCTCGGCGTATTTAAAATTTGCGACAGTAAAAATTTATTTTTTGACAAATTCACTATAGAAAAGGCTAATCCTCGGCGTATTTAAAATTAGCGACAGTAAAAAATTATTTTTTGAAAAATTTACTATAGAAAAGGCAATCCTCGGCGTATTTAAAATTTGCGACAGTAAAAAATTATTTTTTGAAAAATTTACTATAGAAAAGGCAATCCTCGGCGTATTTAAAATTTGCGACAGTAAAAAATTATTTTTTGCAAAATTTACTATAGAAAAGGCAATTCTCGGCGTATTTAAAATTTGCGACAGTAAAAAATTATTTTTTGAAAAATTTACTATAGAAAAGGCAATCCTCGGTATATTTAAAATTTGCGACACAAAAAAATTATGTTTTGAAAAATTTACTATAGAAAAGGAAATCCTCGGCGTATTTAAAATTTGCGACAGTAAAAAATTATGTTTTGAAAAATTTACTATAGAAAAGGCAATCCTCGGCGTATTTAAAATTTGCGACAGTAAAAAATTATTTTTTGAAAAATTTACTATAGAAAAGGCAATCCTCGGCGTATTTAAAATTTCCGACAGTAAAAAATTATTTTTTGAAAAATTTACTATAGAAAAGGCAATCCTCGGCGTATTTAAAATTTGCGACAGTAAAAAATTATTTTTTGAAAAATTTACTATAGAAAAGGCAATCCCCGGTGTATTTAAAATTTGCGACAGTAAAAAATTATTTTTTGAACCATTTACTATAGAAAAGGCAATCCCCGGTGTATTTAAAATTTGCGACAGTAAAAAATTATTTTTTGCAAAATTTACTATAGAAAAGGCAATTCTCGGCGTATTTAAAATTTGCGACAGTAAAAAATTATTTTTTGAAAAATTTACTATAGAAAAGGCAATCCTCGGCGTATTTAAAATTTGCGACAGTAAAAAGTTATTTTTTGAAAAATTTACTATAGAAAAGGCAATCCCCGGTGTATTTAAAATTTGCGACAGTAAAAAATTATTTTTTGAACAATTTACTATAGAAAAGGCAATCCCCGGTGTATTTAAAATTTGCGACAGTAAAAAATTATTTTTTGCAAAATTTACTATAGAAAAGGCAATTCTCGGCGTATTTAAAATTTGCGAGAGTAAAAAATTATTTTTTGAAAAATTTACTATAGAAAAGGCAATCCTCGGCGTATTTAAAATTTGCGATAGTAAAAAATTATTTTTTGAAAAATTTACTATAGAAAAGGCAATCCTCGGCGTATTTAAAATTTGCGACAGTAAAAAATTATTTTTTGAAAAATTTACTATAGAAAAGGCAATCCTCGGCGTATTTAAAATTTGCGACAGTAAAAATTTATTTTTTGACAAATTCACTATAGAAAAGGCAATCCTCGGCGTATTTACAATTAGCGACAGTAAAAAATTATTTTTTGAAAAATTTACTATAGAAAAGGCAATCCTCGGCGTATTTAAAATTTGCGACAGTAAAAAATTATTTTTTGAAAAATTTACTATAGAAAAGGCAATCCTCGGCGTATTTAAAATTTGCGACAGTAAAAAATTATTTTTTGCAAAATTTACTATAGAAAAGGCAATTCTCGGCGTATTTAAAATTTGCGACAGTAAAAAATTATTTTTTGAAAAATTTACTATAGAAAAGGCAATCCTCGGTATATTTAAAATTTGCGACACAAAAAAATTATGTTTTGAAAAATTTACTATAGAAAAGGCAATCCTCGGCGTATTTAAAATTTGCGACAGTAAAAAATTATGTTTTGAAAAATTACTATAGAAAAGGCAATCCTCGGCGTATTTAAAATTTGCGACAGTAAAAAATTATTTTTTGAAAAATTTACTATAGAAAAGGCAATCCTCGGCGTATTTAAAATTTGCGACAGTAAAAAATTATTTTTTGAAAAATTTACTATAGAAAAGGCAATCCTCGGCGTATTTAAAATTTGCGACCGTAAAAAATATTATTTTGACAAATTCACTATAGAAAAGGCAATCCTCGGGGTATTTAAAATTTGCGACAGTAAAAAATTATTTTTTGACAAATTCACTATAGAAAAGACAATCCTCGGTATATTTAAAATTTGCCAAAGTAAAAATTTATTTTTTGATAAATTTACTATAGAAAAGGCAATCCTCGGCGTATTTAAAATTTGCGACAGTAAAAAATTATTTTTTGAAAAATTTACTATAGAAAAGGCAATCCTCGGCGTATTTAAAATCTGCGACAGTAAAAAATTATTTTTTGAAAAATTTACTATAGAAAAGGCAATCCTCGGCGTATTTAAAATTAGCGACAGTAAAAAATTTACTATAGAAAAGGCAATCCTCGGCGTATTTAAAATTTGCGACAGTAAAAAATTATTTTTTGAAAAATTTACTATAGAAAAGGCAATCCTCGGCGTATTTAAAATTTGCGACAACAAAAAATAATTGTGTGAAAATTCACTATAGAAAAGGCAACCATCGGTATAGTTAAAATTTGCCACTGTAAATTTTATTTTTTGACAAATTCACTATAGAAAAGACAATCCTCGGTATATTTAAAATTTGCCACAGTAAAAATTTATTTTTTGATAAAATCACTATAGAAAAGGCAATCCTCGGCGTGTTTAAAATTTGCGACAGTAAAAAATTATTTTTTGAAAAATTTACTATAGAAAAGGCAATCCTCGGCGTATTTAAAATTTGCGACAGTAAAAAAGTATTTTTTGAAAAATTTACTAAGGCAATCCTCGGCGTATTTAAAACCTGCGACAGTAAAAAATTATTTTGTGAAAAATTTACTATAGAAAAGGCAATCCTCGGCGTATTTAAAATTTGCGACCGTTAAAAATTAATTTTTTGAAAAATTTACTATAGAAAAGGCAATCCTCGGCGTATTTAAAATTTGCGACAGTAAAAAATTATTTTTTGAAAAATTTACTATAGAAAAGGCAATCCTCGGCGTATTTAAAATTTGCGACCGTAAAAAATATTATTTTGACAAATTCACTATAGAAAAGGCAATCCTCGGGGTATTTAAAATTTGCGACAGTAAAAAATTATTTTTTGAAAAATTCACTATAGAAAAGACAATCCTCGGTATATTTAAAATTTGCCACAGTAAAAATTTATTTTTTGATAAATTTACTATAGAAAAGGCAATCCTCGGCGTATTTAAAATTTGCGACAGTAAAAAATTATTTTTTGAAAAATTTACTATAGAAAAGGCAATCCCCGGTGTATTTAAAATTTGCGACAGTAAAAAATTATTTTTTGCAAAATTTACTATAGAAAAGGCAATCCCCGGTGTATTTAAAATTTGCGACAGTAAAAATTTATTTTTTGACAAATTCACTATAGAAAAGACAATCCTCGGTATGTTTTAAATTTGCCACAGTAAAAATTTATTTTTTGATAAATTTACTATAGAAAAGGCAATCCTCGGCGTATTTAAAATTAGCGACAGTAAAAAATTATTTTTTGAAAAATTTACTATAGAAAAGGCAATCCCCGGTGTATTTAAAATTTGCGACAGTAAAAAATTATTTTTTGCAAAATTTATTATAGAAAAGGCAATCCTCGGCGTATTTAAAATTAGCGACAGTAAAAAATTATTTTTTGAAAAATTTACTATAGAAAAGGCAATCCCCGGTGTATTTAAAATTTGCGACAGTAAAAAATTATTTTTTGAAAAATTTACTATAGAAAAGGCAATCCTCGGCGTATTTAAAATTTGCGACAGTAAAAAAGTATTTTTTGAAAAATTTACTATAGAAAAGGCAATCCTCGGCGTATTTAAAATCTGCGACAGTAAAAAATTATTTTTTGAAAAATTTACTATAGAAAAGGCAATCCTCGGCCTATTTAAAATTTGCGACAGTAAAAAATTATTTTTTGAAAAATTTACTATAGAAAAGGCAATCCTCGGCGTATTTAAAATTTGCGACAGTAAAAATTTATTTTTTGACAAATTCACTATAGAAAAGGCAATCCTCGGCGTATTTACAATTAGCGACAGTAAAAAATTATTTTTTGAAAAATTTACTATAGAAAAGGCAATCCTCGGCGTATTTAAAATTTGCGACAGTAAAAAATTATTTTTTGAAAAATTTACTATAGAAAAGGCAATCCTCGGCGTATTTAAAATTTGCGACAGTAAAAAATTATTTTTTGCAAAATTTACTATAGAAAAGGCAATTCTCGGCGTATTTAAAATTTGCGACAGTAAAAAATTATTTTTTGAAAAATTTACTATAGAAAAGGCAATCCTCGGTATATTTAAAATTTGCGACACAAAAAAATTATGTTTTGAAAAATTTACTATAGAAAAGGCAATCCTCGGCGTATTTAAAATTTGCGACAGTAAAAAATTATGTTTTGAAAAATTACTATAGAAAAGGCAATCCTCGGCGTATTTAAAATTTGCGACAGTAAAAAATTATTTTTTGAAAAATTTACTATAGAAAAGGCAATCCTCGGCGTATTTAAAATTTGCGACAGTAAAAAATTATTTTTTGAAAAATTTACTATAGAAAAGGCAATCCTCGGCGTATTTAAAATTTGCGACCGTAAAAAATATTATTTTGACAAATTCACTATAGAAAAGGCAATCCTCGGGGTATTTAAAATTTGCGACAGTAAAAAATTATTTTTTGACAAATTCACTATAGAAAAGACAATCCTCGGTATATTTAAAATTTGCCAAAGTAAAAATTTATTTTTTGATAAATTTACTATAGAAAAGGCAATCCTCGGCGTATTTAAAATTTGCGACAGTAAAAAATTATTTTTTGAAAAATTTACTATAGAAAAGGCAATCCTCGGCGTATTTAAAATCTGCGACAGTAAAAAATTATTTTTTGAAAAATTTACTATAGAAAAGGCAATCCTCGGCGTATTTAAAATTAGCGACAGTAAAAAATTTACTATAGAAAAGGCAATCCTCGGCGTATTTAAAATTTGCGACAGTAAAAAATTATTTTTTGAAAAATTTACTATAGAAAAGGCAATCCTCGGCGTATTTAAAATTTGCGACAACAAAAAATAATTGTGTGAAAATTCACTATAGAAAAGGCAACCATCGGTATAGTTAAAATTTGCCACTGTAAATTTTATTTTTTGACAAATTCACTATAGAAAAGACAATCCTCGGTATATTTAAAATTTGCCACAGTAAAAATTTATTTTTTGATAAAATCACTATAGAAAAGGCAATCCTCGGCGTGTTTAAAATTTGCGACAGTAAAAAATTATTTTTTGAAAAATTTACTATAGAAAAGGCAATCCTCGGCGTATTTAAAATTTGCGACAGTAAAAAAGTATTTTTTGAAAAATTTACTAAGGCAATCCTCGGCGTATTTAAAACCTGCGACAGTAAAAAATTATTTTGTGAAAAATTTACTATAGAAAAGGCAATCCTCGGCGTATTTAAAATTTGCGACCGTTAAAAATTAATTTTTTGAAAAATTTACTATAGAAAAGGCAATCCTCGGCGTATTTAAAATTTGCGACAGTAAAAAATTATTTTTTGAAAAATTTACTATAGAAAAGGCAATCCTCGGCGTATTTAAAATTTGCGACCGTAAAAAATATTATTTTGACAAATTCACTATAGAAAAGGCAATCCTCGGGGTATTTAAAATTTGCGACAGTAAAAAATTATTTTTTGAAAAATTCACTATAGAAAAGACAATCCTCGGTATATTTAAAATTTGCCACAGTAAAAATTTATTTTTTGATAAATTTACTATAGAAAAGGCAATCCTCGGCGTATTTAAAATTTGCGACAGTAAAAAATTATTTTTTGAAAAATTTACTATAGAAAAGGCAATCCCCGGTGTATTTAAAATTTGCGACAGTAAAAAATTATTTTTTGCAAAATTTACTATAGAAAAGGCAATCCCCGGTGTATTTAAAATTTGCGACAGTAAAAATTTATTTTTTGACAAATTCACTATAGAAAAGACAATCCTCGGTATGTTTTAAATTTGCCACAGTAAAAATTTATTTTTTGATAAATTTACTATAGAAAAGGCAATCCTCGGCGTATTTAAAATTAGCGACAGTAAAAAATTATTTTTTGAAAAATTTACTATAGAAAAGGCAATCCCCGGTGTATTTAAAATTTGCGACAGTAAAAAATTATTTTTTGCAAAATTTATTATAGAAAAGGCAATCCTCGGCGTATTTAAAATTAGCGACAGTAAAAAATTATTTTTTGAAAAATTTACTATAGAAAAGGCAATCCCCGGTGTATTTAAAATTTGCGACAGTAAAAAATTATTTTTTGAAAAATTTACTATAGAAAAGGCAATCCTCGGCGTATTTAAAATTTGCGACAGTAAAAAAGTATTTTTTGAAAAATTTACTATAGAAAAGGCAATCCTCGGCGTATTTAAAATCTGCGACAGTAAAAAATTATTTTTTGAAAAATTTACTATAGAAAAGGCAATCCTCGGCCTATTTAAAATTTGCGACAGTAAAAAATTATTTTTTGAAAAATTTACTATAGAAAAGGCAATCCTCGGCGTATTTAAAATTTGCGACAGTAAAAAATTATTTTTTGACAAATTCACTATAGAAAAGGCAATCCTCGGCGTATTTAAAATTTGCGACAGTAAAAAATAATTTTTTGACAAATTCACTATAGAAAAGGCAATCCTCGGCGTATTTAAAATTAGCGACAGTAAAAAATTATTTTTTGAAAAATTTACTATAGAAAAGGCAATCCTCGGCGTATTTAAAATTTGCGACAGTAAAAAATTATTTTTTGAAAAATTCACTATAGAAAAGGCAATCCTCGGCGTATTTAAAATTTGCGACAGTAAAAAATTATTTTTTGAAAAATTTACTATAGAAAAGGCAATCCTCGGCGTATTTAAAATTTGCGACAGTAAAAAATTATTTTTTGAAAAATTTACTATGGAAAAGGCAATCCTCGACGTATTTAAAATTTGCGACAGTAAAAAATTATTTTTTGAAAAATTTACTATAGAAAAGGCAATCCCCGGTGTATTTAAAATTTGCGACAGTAAAAAATTATTTTTTGCAAAATTTACAATAGAAAAGGCAATTCTCGGCGTATTTAAAATTTGCGACAGTAAAAAATTATTTTTTGAAAAATTCACTATAGAAAAGGCAATCCTCGGCGTATTTAAAATTTGCTACAGTAAAAAATTATTTTTTGAAAAATTTACTATAGAAAAAGGCAATCCTCGGCGTATTTAAAATTTGCGACAGTAAAAAATTATTTTTTGAAAAATTCACTATAGAAAAGGCAATCCTCGGCGTATTTAAAATTTGCGACAGTAAAAAATATTATTTTGACAAATTCACTATAGAAAAGGCAATCCTCGGCGTATTTAAAATTTGCGACAGTAAAAAATTATTTTTTGACAAATTCACTATAGAAAAGGCAATCCTCGGCGTATTTAAAATTTGCGACAGTAAAAAAGTATTTTTTGAAAAATTTACTAAGGCAATCCTCGGCGTATTTAAAACCTGCGACAGTAAAAAATTATTTTGTGAAAAATTTACTATAGAAAAGGCAATCCTCGGCGTATTTAAAATTTGCGACCGTTAAAAATTAATTTTTTGAAAAATTTACTATAGAAAAGGCAATCCTCGGCGTATTTAAAATTTGCGACAGTAAAAAATTATTTTTTGAAAAATTTACTATAGAAAAGGCAATCCTCGGCGTATTTAAAATTTGCGACCGTAAAAAATATTATTTTGACAAATTCACTATAGAAAAGGCAATCCTCGGGGTATTTAAAATTTGCGACAGTAAAAAATTATTTTTTGAAAAATTCACTATAGAAAAGACAATCCTCGGTATATTTAAAATTTGCCACAGTAAAAATTTATTTTTTGATAAATTTACTATAGAAAAGGCAATCCTCGGCGTATTTAAAATTTGCGACAGTAAAAAATTATTTTTTGAAAAATTTACTATAGAAAAGGCAATCCCCGGTGTATTTAAAATTTGCGACAGTAAAAAATTATTTTTTGCAAAATTTACTATAGAAAAGGCAATCCCCGGTGTATTTAAAATTTGCGACAGTAAAAATTTATTTTTTGACAAATTCACTATAGAAAAGACAATCCTCGGTATGTTTTAAATTTGCCACAGTAAAAATTTATTTTTTGATAAATTTACTATAGAAAAGGCAATCCTCGGCGTATTTAAAATTAGCGACAGTAAAAAATTATTTTTTGAAAAATTTACTATAGAAAAGGCAATCCCCGGTGTATTTAAAATTTGCGACAGTAAAAAATTATTTTTTGCAAAATTTATTATAGAAAAGGCAATCCTCGGCGTATTTAAAATTAGCGACAGTAAAAAATTATTTTTTGAAAAATTTACTATAGAAAAGGCAATCCCCGGTGTATTTAAAATTTGCGACAGTAAAAAATTATTTTTTGAAAAATTTACTATAGAAAAGGCAATCCTCGGCGTATTTAAAATTTGCGACAGTAAAAAAGTATTTTTTGAAAAATTTACTATAGAAAAGGCAATCCTCGGCGTATTTAAAATCTGCGACAGTAAAAAATTATTTTTTGAAAAATTTACTATAGAAAAGGCAATCCTCGGCCTATTTAAAATTTGCGACAGTAAAAAATTATTTTTTGAAAAATTTACTATAGAAAAGGCAATCCTCGGCGTATTTAAAATTTGCGACAGTAAAAAATTATTTTTTGACAAATTCACTATAGAAAAGGCAATCCTCGGCGTATTTAAAATTTGCGACAGTAAAAAATAATTTTTTGACAAATTCACTATAGAAAAGGCAATCCTCGGCGTATTTAAAATTAGCGACAGTAAAAAATTATTTTTTGAAAAATTTACTATAGAAAAGGCAATCCTCGGCGTATTTAAAATTTGCGACAGTAAAAAATTATTTTTTGAAAAATTCACTATAGAAAAGGCAATCCTCGGCGTATTTAAAATTTGCGACAGTAAAAAATTATTTTTTGAAAAATTTACTATAGAAAAGGCAATCCTCGGCGTATTTAAAATTTGCGACAGTAAAAAATTATTTTTTGAAAAATTTACTATAGAAAAGGCAATCCTCGACGTATTTAAAATTTGCGACAGTAAAAAATTATTTTTTGAAAAATTTACTATAGAAAAGGCAATCCCCGGTGTATTTAAAATTTGCGACAGTAAAAAATTATTTTTTGCAAAATTTACAATAGAAAAGGCAATTCTCGGCGTATTTAAAATTTGCGACAGTAAAAAATTATTTTTTGAAAAATTCACTATAGAAAAGGCAATCCTCGGCGTATTTAAAATTTGCTACAGTAAAAAATTATTTTTTGAAAAATTTACTATAGAAAAGGCAATCCTCGGCGTATTTAAAATTTGCGACAGTAAAAAATTATTTTTTGAAAAATTCACTATAGAAAAGGCAATCCTCGGCGTATTTAAAATTTGCGACAGTAAAAAATATTATTTTGACAAATTCACTATAGAAAAGGCAATCCTCGGTATATTTAAAATTTGCGAGAGTAAAAAATTATTTTTTGACAAATTCACTATATAAAAGGCAATCCTCGGCGTATTTAAAATTTGCGACAGTAAAAAATTATTTTTTGAAAAATTTACTATAGAAAAGGCAATCCTCGGTGTATTTAAAATTTGCGACAGAAAAAAATTATTTTTTGAAAAATTTACTATAGAAAAGGCGATCCTCGGCGTATTTAAAATTTGCGACCGTAAAAAATATTATTTTGACAAATTCACTATAGAAAAGGCAATCCTCGGGGTATTTAAAATTTGCGACAGTAAAAAATTATTTTTTGAAAACTTTACTATAGAAAAGGCAATCCTCGGCGTATTTAAAATTTGCGACAGTAAAAAATTATTTTTTGAAAAATTTACTATAGAAAAGGCAATACTCGGCGTATTTAAAATTTGAGACAGTAAAAAATTATTTTTTGAAAAATTTACTATAGAAAAGGCAATCCTCGGCGTATTTAAAATTTGCGACAGTAAAAATTTATTTTTTGACAAATTCACTATAGACAAGGCTAATACTCGGCGTATTTAAAATTAGCGACAGTAAAAAATTATTTTTTGAAAAATTTACTATAGAAAAGGCAATCCTCGGCGTATTTAAAATTTGCGACAGTAAAAAATTATTTTTTGAAAAATTTACTATAGAAAAGGCAATCCTCGGCGTATTTAAAATTTGCGACAGCAAAAAATTATTTTTTGCAAAATTTACTATATAAAAGGCAATTCTCGGCGTATTTAAAATTTGCGACAGTAAAAAATTATTTTTTGAAAAATTTACTATAGAAAAGGCAATCCTCGGTATATTTAAAATTTGCGCCACAAAAAAATTATGTTTTGAAAAATTTACTATAGAAAAGGCAATCCTCGGCGTATTTAAAATTTGCGACAGTAAAAAATTATGTTTTGAAAAATTTACTATAGAAAAGGCAATCCTCGGCGTATTTAAAATTTGCGACAGTAAAAAATTATTTTTTGAAAAATTTACTATAGAAAAGGCAATCCTCGGCGTATTTAAAATTTCCGACAGTAAAAAATTATTTTTTGAAAAATTTACTATAGAAAAGGCAATCCTCGGCGTATTTAAAATTTGCGACAGTAAAAAATTATTTTTTGAAAAATTTACTATAGAAAAGGCAATCCCCGGTGTATTTAAAATTTGCGACAGTAAAAAATTATTTTTTGAACAATTTACTATAGAAAAGGCAATCCCCGGTGTATTTAAAATTTGCGACAGTAAAAAATTATTTTTTGCAAAATTTACTATAGAAAAGGCAATTCTCGGCGTATTTAAAATTTGCGACAGTAAAAAATTATTTTTTGAAAAATTTACTATAGAAAAGGCAATCCTCGGCGTATTTAAAATTTGCGACAGTAAAAAATTATTTTTTGAAAAATTTACTATGGAAAAGGCAATCCCCGGTGTATTTAAAATTTGCGACAGTAAAAAATTATTTTTTGAACAATTTACTATAGAAAAGGCAATCCCCGGTGTATTTAAAATTTGCGACAGTAAAAAATTATTTTTTGCAAAATTTACTATAGAAAAGGCAATTCTCGGCGTATTTAAAATTTGCGACAGTAAAAAATTATTTTTTGAAAAATTTACTATAGAAAAGGCAATCCTCGGCGTATTTAAAATTTGCGACAGTAAAAAATTATTTTTTGAAAAATTTACTATAGAAAAGGCAATCCTCGGCGTATTTAAAATTTGCGACAGTAAAAATTTATTTTTTGACAAATTCACTATAGAAAAGGCAATCCTCGGCGTATTTACAATTAGCGACAGTAAAAAATTATTTTTTGAAAAATTTACTATAGAAAAGGCAATCCTCGGCGTATTTAAAATTTGCGACAGTAAAAAATTATTTTTTGAAAAATTTACTATAGAAAAGGCAATCCTCGGCGTATTTAAAATTTGCGACAGTAAAAAATTATTTTTTGCAAAATTTACTATAGAAAAGGCAATTCTCGGCGTATTTAAAATTTGCGACAGTAAAAAATTATTTTTTGAAAAATTTACTATAGAAAAGGCAATCCTCGGTATATTTAAAATTTGCGACACAAAAAAATTATGTTTTGAAAAATTTACTATAGAAAAGGCAATCCTCGGCGTATTTAAAATTTGCGACAGTAAAAAATTATGTTTTGAAAAATTTACTATAGAAAAGGCAATCCTCGGCGTATTTAAAATTTGCGACAGTAAAAAAGTATTTTTTGAAAAATTTACTATAGAAAAGGCAATCCTCGGCGTATTTAAAATCTGCGACAGTAAAAAATTATTTTTTGAAAAATTTACTATAGAAAAGGCAATCCTCGGCGTATTTAAAATTTGCGACAGTAAAAAATTATTTTTTGAAAAATTTACTATAGAAAAGGCAATCCTCGGCGTATTTAAAATTTGCGACAGTAAAAAATTATTTTTTGAAAAATTTACTATAGAAAAGGCAATCCTCGGCGTATTTAAAATTTGCGACCGTAAAAAATATTATTTTGACAAATTCACTATAGAAAAGGCAATCCTCGGGGTATTTAAAATTTGCGACAGTAAAAAATTATTTTTTGACAAATTCACTATAGAAAAGACAATCCTCGGTATATTTAAAATTTGCCACAGAAAAATTTATTTTTTGATAAATTTACTATAGAAAAGGCAATCCTCGGCGTATTTAAAATTTGCGACAGTAAAAAATTATTTTTTGAAAAATTTACTATAGAAAAGGCAATCCCCGGTGTATTTAAAATTTGCGACAGTAAAAAATTATTTTTTGCAAAATTTACTATAGAAAAGGCAATCCCCGGTGTATTTAAAATTTGCGACAGTAAAAATTTATTTTTTGACAAATTCACTATAGAAAAGACAATCCTCGGTATATTTTAAATTTGCCACAGTAAAAATTTATTTTTTGATAAATTTACTATAGAAAAGGCAATCCTCGGCGTATTTAAAATTTGCGACAGTAAAAAATTATTTTTTGAAAAATTTACTATAGAAAAGGCAATCCTCGGCGTATTTAAAATTTGCGACAGTAAAAAATTATTTTTTGAAAAATTTACTATAGAAAAGGCAATCCTCGGCGTATTTAAAATTTGCGACAGTAAAAATTTATTTTTTGACAAATTCACTATAGAAAAGGCAATCCGCGGCGTATTTAAAATTAGCGACAGTAAAAAATTATTTTTTAAAAAATTTACTATAGAAAAGGCAATCCCCGGTGTATTTAAAATTTGCGACAGTAAAAAATTATTTTTTGCAAAATTTACTATAGAAAAGGCAATCCCCGGTGTATTTAAAATTTGTGACAGTAAAAAATTATTTTTTGCAAAATTTACTATAGAAAAGGCAATCCCCGGTGTATTTAAAATTTGCGACAGTAAAAAATTATTTTTTGCAAAATTTACTATAGAAAAGGCAATTCTCGGCGTATTTAAAATTTGCGACAGTAAAAAATTATTTTTTGAAAAATTTACTATAGAAAAGGCAATCCTCGGCGTATTTAAAATTTGCGACAGTAAAAAATTATTTTTTGAAAAATTTACTATAGAAAAGGCAATCCTCGGCGTATTTAAAATTTGCGACAGTAAAAAATTATTTTTTGAAAAAATTTCCTATAGAAAAGGCAATTCTCGGCGTATTTAAAATTTGCGAGAGTAAAAAATTATTTTTTGAAAAATTCACTATAGAAAAGGCAATCCTCGGCCTATTTAAAATTTGCGACAGTAAAAAATTATTTTTTGAAAAATTTACTATAGAAAAGGCAATCCTCGGCGTATTTAAAATTTGCGACAGTAAAAAATTATTTTTTGAAAAATTTACTATAGAAAAGGCAATCCTCCGCGTATTTAAAATTTGCGTCAGTAAAAATTTATTTTTTGACAAATTCACTATAGAAAAGGCAATCCTCGGCGTATTTAAAATTAGCGACAGTAAAAAATTATTTTTTGAAAAATTTACTATAGAAAAGGCAATCCTCGGCGTATTTAAAATTTGCGACAGTAAAAAATTATTTTTTGAAAAATTTACTATAGAAAAGGCAATCCTCGGCGTATTTAAAATTCGCGACAGTAAAAAATTATTTTTTGAAAAATTTACTATAGAAAAGGCAATCCTCGGCGTATTTAAAATGTGCGACAGTAAAAAATTATTTTTTGAAAAATTTACTATAGAAAAGGCAATCCTCGGCGTATTTAAAATTTGCGACAGTAAAAAATTATTTTTTGAAAAATGTACTATAGAAAAGGCAATCCCCGGTGTATTTAAAATTTGCGACAGTAAAAAATTATTTTTTGCAAAATTTACAATAGAAAAGGCAATTCTCGGCGTATTTAAAATTTGCGACAGTAAAAAATTATTTTTTGAAAAATTTACTATAGAAAAGGCAATCCTCGGCGTATTTAAAATTTGCGACCGTAAAAAATATTATTTTGACAAATTCACTATAGAAAAGGCAATCCTCGGCGTATTTAAAATTTGCGGCAGTAAAAATTTATTTTTTGACAAATTCACTATAGAAAAGGCAATCCTCGGCGTATTTAAAATTAGCGACAGTAAAAAATTATTTTTTGAAAAATTTACTATAGAAAAGGCAATCCTCGGCGTATTTAAAATTTGCGACAGTAAAAAATTATTTTTTGAAAAATTTACTATAGAAAAGGCAATCCTCGGTGTATTTAAAATTTGCGACAGTAAAAAATTATTTTTTGAAAAATTTACTATAGAAAAGGCGATCCTCGGCGTATTTAAAATTTGCGACCGTAAAAAATATTATTTTGACAAATTCACTATAGAAAAGGCAATCCTCGGGGTATTTAAAATTTGCGACAGTAAAAAATTATTTTTTGAAAAATTTACTATAGAAAAGGCAATCCTCGGCGTATTTAAAATTGCGACAGCAAAAAATAATGTTTTGAAAATTCACTTAGAAAAGGCAGCCATCGGTGTATTTAAAATTTGCCACTGTAAAAATTAATTTTTTGACAAATTCACTATAGAAAAGGCAATCCTCGGTATATATAAAATTTGCCACAGTCAAAATTTATTTTTTGACAAATTCACTATAGAAAAGGCAATCCTCGGCGTATTTAAAATTTGCTACAGTAAAAAATTATTTTTTGAAAAATTTACTATAGAAAAGGCAATCCTCGGCGTATTTAAAATTTGCGACAGTAAAAAATTATTTTTTGAAAAATTCACTATAGAAAAGGCAATCCTCGGCGTATTTAAAATTTGCGACAGTAAAAAATATTATTTTGACAAATTCACTATAGAAAAGGCAATCCTCGGTATATTTAAAATTTGCGATAGTAAATAATTATTTTTTGAAAAATTGACTATAGAAAAGGCAATCCTCGGCGTATTTAAAATTTGCGACAGTAAAAAATTATTTTTTTGAAAAATTTACTATAGAAAAGGCAATCCTCGGCGTATTTAAAATTTGCGACAGTAAAAAATTATTTTTTGAAAAATTTACTATAGAAAAGGCAATCCCCGGTGTATTTAAAATTTGCGACAGTAAAAAATTATTTTTTGAACAATTTACTATAGAAAAGGCAATCCCCGGTGTATTTAAAATTTGCGACAGTAAAAAATTATTTTTTGCAAAATTTACTATAGAAAAGGCAATCCTCGGCGTATTTAAAATTTGCGACCGTAAAAAATATTATTTTGACAAATTCACTATATAAAAGGCAATCCTCGGTATATTTAAAATTTGCGACAGTACAAAATATTATTTTGACAAATTCACTATAGAAAAGGCAATCCTCGGCGTATTTAAAATTTCCGACAGTAATAAATTATTTTTTGAAAAATTTACCATAGAAATGGCAATCCTCGGCGTATTTAAAATTTGCGACAGTAAAAAATTATTTTTTGAAAAATTTACTATAGAAAATGCAATCCTCGGCGTATTTAAAATTTGCGACAACTAAAAATAATTGTGTGAAAATTCACTATAGAAAAGGCAACCATCGGTATAGTTAAAATTTGCCACTGTAAATTTTATTTTTTGACAAATTCACTATAGAAAAGACAATCCTCGGTATATTTAAAATTTGCCACAGTAAAAATTTATTTTTTGATAAAATCACTATAGAAAAGGCAATCCTCGGCGTGTTTAAAATTTGCGACAGTAAAAAATAATTTTTTGAAAAATTTACTATAGAAAAGGCAATCCTCGGCGTATTTAAAATTTGCGACAGTAAAAAAGTATTTTTTGAAAAATTTACTATAGAAAAGGCAATCCTCGGCGTATTTAAAATCTGCGACAGTAAAAAATCATTTTTTGACAAATTTACTATAGAAAAGGCAATCCTCGGCGTATTTAAAATTTGCGACCGTTAAAAATTAATTTTTTGAAAAATTTACTATAGAAAAGGCAATCCTCGGCGTATTTAAAATTTGCGACAGTAAAAAATTATTTTTTGAAAAATTTACTATAGAAAAGGCAATCCTCGGCGTATTTAAAATTTGCGACCGTAAAAAATATTATTTTGACAAATTCACTATAGAAAAGGCAATCCTCGGGGTATTTAAAATTTGCGACAGTAAAAAATAATTTTTTGACATATTCACTATAGAAAAGACAATCCTCGGTATATTTAAAATTTGCCACAGTAAAAATTTATTTTTTGATAAATTTACTATAGAAAAGGCAATCCTCGGCGTATTTAAAATTTGCGACAGTAAAAAATTATTTTTTGAAAAATTTACTATAGAAAAGGCAATCCCCGGTGTATTTAAAATTTGCGACAGTAAAAAATTATTTTTTGCAAAATTTACTATAGAAAAGGCAATCCCCGGTGTATTTAAAATTTGCGACAGTAAAAATTTATTTTTTGACAAATTCACTATAGAAAAGACAATCCTCGGTATATTTTAAATTTGCCACAGTAAAAATTTATTTTTTGATAAATTTACTATAGAAAAGGCAATCCTCGGCGTATTTAAAATTTGCGACAGTAAAAAATTATTTTTTGAAAAATTTACTATAGAAAAGGCAATCCTCGGCGTATTTAAAATTTGCGACAGTAAAAAATTATTTTTTGAAAAATTTACTAAAGAAAAGGCAATCCTCGGCGTATTTAAAATTTGCGACAGTAAAAATTTATTTTTTGACAAATTGACTATAGAAAAGGCAATCCTAGGCGTATTTAAAATTAGCGACAGTAAAAAATTATTTTTTGAAAAATTTACTATAGAAAAAGCAATCCCCGGTGTATTTAAAATTTGCGACAGTAAAAAATTATTTTTTGCAAAATTTACTATAGAAAAGGCAATCCCCGGTGTATTTAAAATTTGCGACAGTAAAAAATTATTTTTTGCAAAATTTACTATAGAAAAGGCAATCCCCGGTGTATTTAAAATTTGCGACAGTAAAAAATTATTTTTTGCAAAATTTACTATAGAAAAGGCAATTCTCGGCGTATTTAAAATTTGCGACAGTAAAAAATTATTTTTTGAAAAATTTACTATAGAAAAGGCAATCCTCGGCGTATTTAAAATTTGCGACAGTAAAAAATTATTTTTTGAAAAATTTACTATAGAAAAGGCAATCCTCGGCGTATTTAAAATTTGCGACAGTAAAAAATTATTTTTTGAAAAATTTACTATAGAAAAGGCAATCCTCGGCGCATTTAAAATTTGCGACAGTAAAAAATTATTTTTTGAAAAATTTACTATAGAAAAGGCAATCCCCGGTGTATTTAAAATTTGCGACAGTAAAAAATTATTTTTTGCAAAATTTGCAATAGAAAAGGCAATTCTCGGCGTATTTAAAATTTGCGACAGTAAAAAATTATTTTTCGAAAAATTCACTATAGAAAAGGCAATCCTCGGCCTATTTAAAATTTGCGACAGTAAAAAATTATTTTTTGACAAATTTACTATAGAAAAGGCAATCCTCGGCGTATTTAAAATTTGCGACAGTAAAAAATTATTTTTTGACAAATTCACTATAGAAAAGGCAATCCTCGGCGTATTTAAAATTTGCGTCAGTAAAAATTTATTTTTTTACAAATTCACTATAGAAAAGGCAATCCTCGGCGTATTTAAAATTAGCGACAGTAAAAAATTATTTTTTGAAAAATTTACTATAGAAAAGGCAATCCTCGGCGTATTTAAAATTTGCGACAGTAAAAAATTATTTTTTGAAAAATTTACTATAGAAAAGGCAATCCTCGGCGTATTTAAAATTTGCGACAGTAAAAAATTATTTTTTGAAAAATTTACTATAGAAAAGGCAATCCTCGGCGTATTTAAAATTTGCGACAGTAAAAAATTATTTTTTGAAAAATTTACTATAGAAAAGGCAATCCTCGGCGTATTTAAAATTTGCGACAGTAAAAAATTATTTTTTGAAAAATTTACTATAGAAAAGGCAATCCCCGGTGTATTTAAAATTTGCGACAGTAAAAAATTATTTTTTGCAAAATTTACAATAGAAAAGGCAATTCTCGGCGTATTTAAAATTTGCGACAGTAAAAAATTATTTTTTGAAAAATTCACTATAGAAAAGGCAATCCTCGGCCTATTTAAAATTTGCGACAGTAAAAAATTATTTTTTGAAAAATTTACTATAGAAAAGGCAATCCTCGGCGTATTTAAAATTTGCGACCGTAAAAAATATTATTTTGACAAATTCACTATAGAAAAGGCAATCCTCGGCGTATTTAAAATTTGCGACAGTAAAAATTTATTTTTTGACAAATTCACTATAGAAAAGGCAATCCTCGGCGTATTTAAAATTAGCGACAATAAAAAATTATTTTTTGAAAAATTTACTATAGAAAAGGCAATCCTCGGCGTGTTTAAAATTTGCGACAGTAAAAAATTATTTTTTGAAAAATTTACTATAGAAAAGGCAATCCTCGGTGTATTTAAAATTTGCGACAGTAAAAAATTATTTTTTGCAAAATTTACAATAGAAAAGGCAATTCTCGGCGTATTTAAAATTTGCGACAGTAAAAAATTATTTTTTGAAAAATTCACTATAGAAAAGGCAATCCTCGGCCTATTTAAAATTTGCGACAGTAAAAAATTATTTTTTGAAAAATTTACTATAGAAAAGGCAATCCTCGGCGTATTTAAAATTTGCGACCGTAAAAAATATTATTTTGACAAATTCACTATAGAAAAGGGCAATCCTCGGCGTATTTAAAATTGCGACAGTAAAAATTTATTTTTTGACAAATTCACTATAGAAAAGGCAATCCTCGGCGTATTTAAAATTAGCGACAATAAAAAATTATTTTTTGAAAAATTTACTATAGAAAAGGGCAATCCTCGGCGTGTTTAAAATTTGCGACAGTAAAAAATTATTTTTTGAAAAATTTACTATAGAAAAGGCAATCCTCGGTGTATTTAAAATTTTGCGACAGTAAAAAATTATTTTTTGAAAAATTTACTATAGAAAAGGGCAATCCTCGGCGTATTTAAAATTGCGACAGCAAAAAATTATTTTTTGAAAATTCACTTAGAAAAGGCAGCCATCGGTATATTTAAAATTTGCCACTGTAAAAATTAATTTTTTGACAAATTCACTATAGAAAAGGCAATCCTCGGTATATATAAAATTTGCCACAGTCAAAATTTATTTTTTGACAAATTCACTATAGAAATGGCAATCCTCGGCGTATTTAAAATTTGCTACAGTAAAAAATTATTTTTGAAAAATTTACTATAGAAAAAGGCAATCCTCGGCTTATTTAAAATTGCGACAGTAAAAAATTATTTTTTGAAAAATTTACTATAGAAAAGGCAATTCTGGGCGTATTTAAAATTTGCGACAGTAAAAAATTATTTTTTGAAAATTTACTATAGAAAAGGGCAATCCTCGGCGTATTTAAAATTTGCGACAGTAAAAAATTATTTTTTGAAAAATTTACTATAGAAAAGGCAATCTCGGTATATTTAAAATTTGCGACACAAAAAAATTATGTTTTGAAAAATTTACTATAGAAAAGGCAATCCTCGGCGTATTTAAAATTTGCGACAGTAAAAAATTATGTTTTGAAAAATTTAATATAGAAAAGGCAATCCTCGGCGTATTTAAAATTTGCGACAGTAAAAAATTATTTTTTGAAAAATTTACTATAGAAAAGGCAATCCTCGGCGTATTTAAAATTTCCGACAGTAAAAAATTATTTTTTTGAAAAATTTACTATAGAAAAGGCAATCCTCGGGCGTATTTAAAATTTGCGACAGTAAAAAATTATTTTTGAAAAATTTACTATAGAAAAGGCAATCCCCCGGTGTATTTAAAATTTGCGACAGTAAAAAATTATTTTTTGAACAATTTACTATAGAAAAGGCAATCGCCGGTGTATTTAAAATTTGCGACAGTAAAAAATTATTTTTTGCAAAATTTACTATAGAAAAGGCAATTCTCGGCGTATTTAAATTTGCGACAGTAAAAAATTATTTTTTGAAAAATTTACTATAGAAAAGGCAATCCTCGGCGTATTTAAAATTTGCGACAGTAAAAAATTATTTTTTGAAAAAATTTACTATAGAAAAGGCAATCCCCGGTGTATTTAAAATTTGCGACAGTAAAAAATTATTTTTTGAACAATTTACTATAGAAAAGGCAATCCCTGTATTTAAAATTTGCGACAGTAAAAAATTATTTTTTGCAAAATTTACTATAGAAAAGGAAATTTTCGGCGTATTTAAAATTTGCGAGAGTAAAAAATTATTTTTTGAAAAATTTACTATAGAAAAGGCAATCCTCGGCGTATTTAAAATTTGCGATAGTAAAAAATTATTTTTTGAAAAATTTACTATAGAAAAGGCAATCCTCGGCGTATTTAAAATTTGCGACAGTAAAAAATTATTTTTTGAAAAATTTACTATAGAAAAGGCAATCCTCGGCGTATTTAAAATTTGCGACAGTAAAAATTTATTTTTTGACAAATTCACTATAGAAAAGGCAATCCTCGGCGTATTTACAATTAGCGACAGTAAAAAATTATTTTTTGAAAAATTTACTATAGAAAAGGCAATCCTCGGCGTATTTAAAATTTGCGACAGTA
>CAWUPM010000529.1:0-22000 GCA_963924295.1 Dioctria rufipes
ATAGAAAAGGCAATCCTCGGCGTATTTAAAATTTGCGACAGTAAAAAATTATTTTTTGAAAAATTTACTATAGAAAAGGCAATCCTCGGCGTATTTAAAATTTGCGACAGTAAAAATTATTTTTTGAAAAATTTACTATAGAAAAGGCAATCCTCGGTGTATTTAAAATTTGCGACAGTAAAAAATTATTTTTTGAAAATTTACTATAGAATAGGCAATCATCGGCGTATTCAAAATTTGCCACTGTAAAAATTTATTTCTTGACAAATTCACTATAGAAAAGGCAATCCTCGGCGTATTTAAAATCTGCGACCGTAAAAAATACTATTGTGACAACTTCACTATAGAAAAGGCAATCCTCGGCGTATTTAAAATTTGCGACAGTAAAATTTTATATTTTTGAAAAATTTACTATAGAAAAGGCAATCCTCGGCGTAGTTAAAATTTGCGACAGTAAAAAATTATTTTTTGAAAAATTTGCTATAGAAAAGGCAATCCTCGGCGTATTTAAAATTTGCGACAGTAAAAAATTATTTTTTGAAAAATTTACTATAGAAAAGGCAATCCTCGGCGTATTTAAAATTTGCGACAGTAAAAAATTATTTTTTGAAAAATTTACTAAAGAAAAGGCAATCCTCGGCGTATTTAAAATTTGCGACAGTAAAAAATTATTTTTTGAAAAAATTACTATAGAAAAGGCAATCCTCGGCGTATTTAAAATGTGCGACAGTAAAAAATTATTTTTTGAAAAATTTACTATAGAAAAGGCAATCCTCGGCGTATTTAAAATTTGCGGCAGTAAAAATTTATTTTTTGACAAATTCACTATAGAAAAGGCAATCCTCGGCGTATTTAAAAATTGCGACAGTAAAAAATTATTTTTTGGAAAATTTACTATAGAAAAGGCAACCCTCGGCGTATTTAAAATTTGCGACAGTAAAAAATTATTTTTTGAAACATTTACTAGAGAAAAGGCAATCCTCGGCGTATTTAAAATTTGCGACAGTAAAAAATTATTTTTTGACAAATTTACTATAGAAAAGGCAATCCTCGGCGTATTTAAAATTTGCGACAGTAAAAAATTATTGTTTGAAAAATTTACTATAGAAAAGGCAGTACTGGGCGTATTTAAAATTTGCGACAGTAAAAAATTATTTTTTGAAAAATTTACTATAGAAAGGCAATCCTCGGCGTATTTAAAATTTGCGACAGTAAAAAAATATTTTTTGAAAAATTTACTATAGAAAAGGCAATCCTCGGCGTATTTAAAATTTGCGACAGTAAAAAATGATTTTTTTGACAAATTTACTATAGAAAAGGCAATCCTCGGCGTATTTAAAATTTGCGACAGTAAAAAATTATTTTTTGAAAAATTTACTATAGAAAAGGCAATCCTCGGCGTATTTAAAATTTGCGACAGTAAAAATTTATTTTTTGACAAATTCACTATAGAAAAGGCAATCCTCGGCGTATTAAAAATTTGCGACCGTAAAAAATAATTTTTTGAGAAATTTACTATAGAAAAGGCAATCCTCGGCGTATTTAAAATTTGCGACAGTAAAAAATTATTTTTTGAAAAATTTACTATAGAAAAGGCAATCCTCGGCGTATTTAAAATTTGTGACAGTAAAAAAATATTATTTTGACAAATTCACTATAGAAAAGGCAATCCTCGGTGTATTTAAAATTTGCGACAGTAAAAAATTATTTTTTGAAAAATTTACTATAGAAAAGGCAATCCTCGGCGTATTTAAAATTTGCGACAGTAAAAAAATATTATTTTGACAAATTCACTATAGAAAAGGCAATCCTCGGCGTATTTAAAATTTGCGACAGTAAAAAATTATTTTTTGAAAAATTTACTATAGAAAAGGTAAACCGCGGCGTATTTAAAATTTGCGACAGTAAAAAATTATTTTTTGAAAAATTTACTATAGAAAAGCCAATCCTCGGCGTATTTAAAATTTGCGACAGTAAAAATTTATTTTTTGACAAATTCACTATAGAAAAGGCAATCCTCGGCGTATTAAAAATTTGCGACCGTAAAAAATAATTTTTTGAGGAATTTACTATAGAAAAGGCAATCCTCGGCGTATTTAAAATTTGCGACAGTAAAAAATTATTTTTTGAAAAATTTACTATAGAAAAGGCAATCCTTGGCGTATTTAAAATTTGCGACAGTAAAAAAATATTATTTTGACAAATTCACTATAGAAAAGGCAATCCTCGGCGTATTTAAAATGTGCGACAGTAAAAAATTATTTTTTGAAAAATTTACTATAGAAAAGGCAATCCTCGGCGTATTTAAAATTTGCGACAGTAAAAAATTATTTTTTGAAAAATTTACTATAGAAAAGGCAATCCTCGGCGTATTTAAAATTTGCGACAGTAAAAATTTATTTTTTGACAAATTCACTATAGAAAAGGCAATTCTCGGCGTATTAAAAATTTGCGACCGTAAAAAATAATTTTTTGAAAAATTTACTATAAAAAAGGCAATTCTCGGCGTATTTAAAATTTGCGACAGTAAAAAAATATTTTTTGAAAAATTTACTATAGAAAAGGCAATCCTCGGCGTATTTAAAATTTGCGACAGTAAAAAATTATTTTTTGAAAAATTTACTATAGAAAAGGCAATCCTCGGCGTATTTAAAATTTGCGACAGTAAAAAATTTTTTTTTGAAAAATTTACTATAGAAAAGGCAATCCTCGGCGTATTTAAAATTTGCGACAGTAAAAATTTATTTTTTGACAAATTCACTATAGAAAAGGCAATCCTCGGCGTATTTAAAATTTGCGACAGTAAAAAATTATTTTTTGAAAAATTTACTATGGAAAAGGCAATCCTCGGCGTATTTAAAATTTGCGACAGTAAAAATTTATTTTTTGACAAATTCATTATAGAAAAGGCAATCCTCGGTATATTTAAAATTTGCCACAGTAAAAATTTATTTTTTGACAAATTCACTAGAGAAAAGGCAATCCTCGGCGTATTTAAAATTTGTGACAGTAAAAAATAATTTTTTGAAAAATTTACTATAGAAAAGGCAATCCTCGGCGTATTTAAAATTTGCGACATTAAAAAATTATTTTTTGAAAAATTTACTATAGAAAAGGCAATCCTCGGCGTATTTAAAATTTGCGACAGTAAAAATTATTTTTTGAAAAATTTACTATAGAAAAGGCAATCCTCGGCGTATTTAAAATTTGCGACAGTAAAAAATTATTTTTTGAAAAATTTACTATAGAAAAGGCAATCCTCGGCGTAGTTAAAATTTGCGACAGTAAAAATTATTTTTTGAAAAATTTACTATAGAAAAGGCAATCCTCGGCGTATATAAAATTTGCGACAGTAAAAAATTATTTTTTGAAAAATTTACTATAGAAAAGGCAATCCTCGGCGTATTTAAAATTTGCGACAGTAAAAAATTATTTTTTGAAAAATTTACTAAAGAAAAGGCAATCCTCGGCGTATTTAAAATTTGCGACAGTAAAAAATTATTTTTTGAAAAAATTACTATAGAAAAGGCAATCCTCGGCGTATTCAAAATTTGCCACTGTAAAAATTTATTTCTTGACAAATTCACTATAGAAAAAGCAATCCTCGGCGTATTTAAAATTTGCGACCGTAAAAAATATTATTGTGACAACTTCACTATAGAAAAAGCAATCCTCGGCGTATTTAAAATTTGCGACAGTAAAATTTTATTTTTTGAAAAATTTACTATAGAAAAGGCAATCCTCGGCGTAGTTAAAATTTGCGACAGTAAAAAATTATTTTTTGAAAAATTTACTATAGAAAAGGCAATCCTCGGCGTATATAAAATTTGCGACAGTAAAAAATTATTTTTTGAAAAATTTACTATAGAAAAGGCAATCCTCGGCGTATTTAAAATTTGCGACAGTAAAAAATTATTTTTTGAAAAATTTACTAAAGAAAAGGCAATCCTCGGCGTATTTAAAATTTGCGACAGTAAAAAATTATTTTTTGAAAAAATTACTATAGAAAAGGCAATCCTCGGCGTATTCAAAATTTGCCACTGTAAAAATTTATTTCTTGACAAATTCACTATAGAAAAAGCAATCCTCGGCGTATTTAAAATTTGCGGCCGTAAAAAATATTATTGTGACAACTTCACTATAGAAAAAGCAATCCTCGGCGTATTTAAAATTTGCGACAGTAAAATTTTATTTTTTGAAAAATTTACTATAGAAAAGGCAATCCTCGGCGTAGTTAAAATTTGCGACAGTAAAAAATTATTTTTTGAAAAATTTACTATAGAAAAGGCAATCCTCGGCGTATATAAAATTTGCGACAGTAAAAAATTATTTTTTGAAAAATTTACTATAGAAAAGGCAATCCTCGGCGTATTTAAAATTTGCGACAGTAAAAAATTATTTTTTGAAAAATTTACTAAAGAAAAGGCAATCCTCGGCGTATTTAAAATTTGCGACAGTAAAAAATTATTTTTTGAAAAAATTACTATAGAAAAGGCAATCCTCGGCGTATTTAAAATGTGCAACAGTAAAAAATTATTTTTTGAAAAATTTACTATAGAAAAGGCAATCCTCGGCGTATTTAAAATTTGCGGCAGTAAAAATTTATTTTTTGACAAATTCACTATAGAAAAGGCAATCCTCGGCGTATTTAAAATTTGCGACAGTAAAAAATTATTTTTTGGAAAATTTACTATAGAAAAGGCAATCCTCGGCGTATTTAAAATTTGCGACAGTAAAAAATTATTTTTTGAAACATTTACTAGAGAAAAGGCAATCCTCGGCGTATTTAAAATTTGCGACAGTAAAAAATTTGCGACAGTAAAAAATTATTTTTTGAAAAATTTACTATAGAAAAGGCAATCCTCGGCGTATTTAAAATTTGCGACAGTAATAAATTATTGTTTGAAAAATTTACTATAGAAAAGGCAGCACTGGGCGTATTTAAAATTTGCGACAGTAAAAAATTATTTTTTTTAAAATTTACTATAGAAAAGGCAACCCTCGGCGTATTTAAAATTTGCGACAGTAAAAAAATATTTTTTGAAAAATTTACTATAGAAAAGGCAATCCTCGGCGTATTTAAAATTTGCGACAGTAAAAAATTATTTTTTGAAAAATTTACTATAGAAAAGGCAATCCTCGGCGTATTTAAAATTTGCGACAGTAAAAAAATATTTTTTGAAAAATTTACTATAGAAAAGGCAATCCTCGGCGTATTTAAAATTTGCGACAGTAAAAATTTATTTTTTGACAAATTCACTATAGAAAAGGCAATCCTCGGCGTATTAAAAATTTGCGACCGTAAAAAATAATTTTTTGAGAAATTTACTATAGAAAAGGCAATCCTCGGCGTATTTAAAATTTGCGACAGTAAAAAATTATTTTTTGAAAAATTTACTATAGAAAAGGCAATCCTCGGCGTATTTAAAATTTGTGACAGTAAAAAAATATTATTTTGACAAATTCACTATAGAAAAGGCAATCCTCGGTGTATTTAAAATTTGCGACAGTAAAAAATTATTTTTTGAAAAATTTACTATAGAAAAGGCAATCCTCGGCGTATTTAAAATTTGCGACAGTAAAAAAATATTATTTTGACAAATTCACTATAGAAAAGGCAATCCTCGGCGTATTTAAAATTTGCGACAGTAAAAAATTATTTTTTGAAAAATTTACTATAGAAAAGGCAATCCGCGGCGTATTTAAAATTTGCGACAGTAAAAAATAATTTTTTGAAAAATTTACTATAGAAAAGCCAATCCTCGGCGTATTTAAAATTTGCGACAGTAAAAATTTATTATTTGACAAATTTACTATAGAAAAGGCAATCCTCGCCGTATTAAAAATTTGCGACCGTAAAAAATAATTTTTTGAGGAATTTACTATAGACTTTGACAAATTCACTATAGAAAAGGCAATCCTCGGCGTATTTAAAATTTGCGACAGTAAAAAATTATTTTTTTAAAAATTTACTATAGAAAAGGCAATCCGCGGCGTATTTAAAATTTGCGACAGTAAAAAATAATTTTTTGAAAAATTTACTATAGAAAAGCCAATCCTCGGCGTATTTAAAATTTGCGACAGTAAAAATTTATTATTTGACAAATTTACTATAGAAAAGGCAATCCTCGGCGTATTAAAAATTTGCGACCGTAAAAAATAATTTTTTGAGGAATTTACTATAGAAAAGGCAATCCTCGGCGTATTTAAAATTTGCGACAGTAAAAAATTATTTTTTGAAAAATTTACTATAGAAAAGGCAATCCTCGGCGTATTTAAAATTTGCGACAGTAAAAAATTATTTTTTGAAAATTTACTATAGAAAAGGCAATCTGCGGCGTATTTAAACTTTGCGACAGTAAAAATTATTTTTTTAAAAATTTACTATAGAAAAGGCAATCCTCGGCGTATTTAAAATTTGCGACAGTAAAAAATTATTTTTTGAAAAATTTACTATAGAAAAGGCAATCCTCGGCGTATTTAAAATTGGCGACAGTAAAAATTATTTTTTGAAAAATTTACTATAGAAAAGGCAATCCTCGGCGTATTTAAAATTTGCGACAGTAAAAAATTATTTTTTGAAAAATTTACTATGGAAAAGGCAATCCTCGGCGTATTTAAAATTTGCGACAGTAAAAATTTATTTTTTGACAAATTCACTATAGAAAAGGCAATCCTCGGCGTATTAAAAATTTGCGACCGTAAAAAATAATTTTTTGAGAAATTTACTATAGAAAAGGCAATCCTCGGCGTATTTAAAATTTGCGACAGTAAAAAATTATTTTTTGAAAAATTTACTATACAAAAGGCAATCCTCGGCGTATTTAAAATTTGCGACAGTAAAAAAATATTATTTTGACAAATTCACTATAGAAAAGGCAATCCTCGGCGTATTTAAAATTTGCGACAGTAAAAAATTATTTTTTGAAAAATTTACTATAGAAAAGGCAATCCGCGGCGTATTTAAAATTTGCGACAGCAAAAAATTATTTTTAAAAAATTTACCATAGAAAAGGCAATCCTCGGCGTATTAAAAATTTGCGACCGTAAAAATAATTTTTTGAGAAATTTACTATAGAAAAGGCAATCCTCGGCGTATTTAAAATTTGTGACAGTAAACAATAATTTTTTGAAAAATTTACTATAGAAAAGGCAATCCTCGGCGTATTTAAAATTTGCGACAGCAAAAAATAATTTTTTGAAAAATTCACTATAGAAAATTCAATCATCGGTATATTTAAAATTTTCCACTGTAAAAATTTATTTTTTGACAAATTCACTATAGAAAAGGCAATCCTCGGTATATTTAAAATTTGCTACAGTAAAAATTTATTTTTTGACAAATTCACTATAGAAAAGGCAATCCTCGGCGTATTTAAAATTTGCGACAGTAAAAATTTATTTTTTGAAAAATTTACTCTAGAAAAGGCAATCCTCGGCGTATTTAAAATTTGCGACAGTAAAAAATTATTTTTTGAAAAATTTACTATAGAAAAGGCAATCCTCGGCGTATTTAAAATTTGCGACAGTAAAAAATTATTTTTTGAAAAATTTACTATAGAAAAGGCAATCCTCGGCGTGTTTAAAATTTGCGACAGTAAAAAATTATTTTTTGAAAAATTTACTATAGAAAAGGCAATCCTCGGCGTATTTAAATTTTGCGACAGTAAAAAATTTTTTTTTGAAAAATTTACTATAGAAAAGGCAATCCTCGGCGTATTTAAAATTTGCGACAGTAAAAATTTATTTTTTGACAAATTCACTATAGAAAAGGCAATCCTCGGCGTATTAAAAATTTGCGAACGTAAAAAATAATTTTTTGAGAAATTTACTATAGAAAAGGCAATCCTCGGCGTATTTAAAATTTGCGACAGTAAAAAATTATTTTTTGAAAAATTTACTATGGAAAAGGCAATCCTCGGCGTATTTAAAATTTGCGACAGTAAAAATTTATTTTTTGACAAATTCATTATAGAGAAGGCAATCCTCGGTATATTTAAAATTTGCGACAGTAAAAATTTATTTTTTGACAAATTCACTATAGACAAGGCAATCCTCGGCGTATTTAAAATTTGTGACAGTAAAAAATAATTTTTTGAAAAATTTACTATAGAAAAGGCAATCCTCGGCGTATTTAAAATTTGCGGCAGCAAAAAATAATTTTTTGAAAAATTCACTATAGAAAAGGCAATCATCGGTATATTTAAAATTTTCCACTGTAAAAATTTATTTTTTGACAAATTCACTATAGAAAAGGCAATCCTCGGCGTATTTAAAATTTGCGACAGTAAAAAATTTACTATAGAAAAGGCAATCCGCGGCGTATTTAAAATTTGCGACAGTAAAAATTAATTTTTTGACAAATTCACTATAGAAAAGGCAATCCTCGGCGTATTAAAAATTCGCGACCGTAAAAAATAATTTTTTGAGAAATTTACTATAGAAAAGGCAATCCTCGGCGTACTTAAAATTTGCGACAGTAAAAAATTATTTTTTGAAAAATTTACTATAGAAAAGGCAATCCTCGTCGTATTTAAAATTTGCGACAGTAAAAAAATATTATTTTGAAAAATTCACTATGGAAAAGGCAATCCTCGGCGTATTTAAAATTTGCGACAGTAAAAAATTATTTTTTGAAAAATTTACTATAGAAAAGGCAATCCTCGGCGTATTTAAAATTTGCGACAGTAAAAAATTATTTTTTGAAAAATTTACTATAGAAAAGGCAATCTGCGGCGTATTTAAACTTTGCGACAGTAAAAAATTATTTTTTGAAAAATTTACTATAGAAATGGCAATCCTCCGCGTATTTAAAATTTGCGGCAGTAAAAAAATATTATTTTGACAAATTCACTATAGAAAAGGCAATCCTCGGCGTATTTAAAATTTGCGACAGTAAAAAATTATTTTTTGACAAATTCACTATAGAAAAGGCAATCCTCGGCGTATTTAAAATTTGCGACAGTAAAAAATTATTTTTTGACAAATTCACTATAGAAAAGGCAATTCTCGGCGTATTTAAAATTTGCGACCGTAAAAAATAATTTTTTGAAAAATTCACTATAGAAAAGGCAATCATCGGTATATTTAAAATTTGCCACTGTAAAAAATTATTTTTTGAAAAATTTACTATAGAAAAGGCAATCCTCGGCGTATTTAAAATTTGCGACAGTAAAAATTTATTTTTTGAAAAATTTACTATAGATAAGGCAATCCTCGGCGTATTTAAAATTTGCAACAGTAAAAATTTATTTTTTGACAAATTCATTATAGAAAAGGCAATCCTCGGTATATTTAAAATTTGCCACAGTAAAAATTTATTTTTTGACAAATTCACTATAGAAAAGGCAATCCTCGGCGTATTTAAAATTTGCGACTGTAAAAAATATTATTTTGACAAATTCACTATAGAAAAGGCAATCCTCGGCGTATTTAAAATTTGCGACTGTAAAAAATTATTTTTTGAAAAATTCACTATAGAAAAGGCAATCCTCGGCGTATTTAAAATTTGCGACAGTAAAAATTTATTTTTTGACAAATTCACTATAGAAAAGGCAATCCTCGGCGTATTAAAAATTTGCGACAGTAAAAAATTATTTTTTGAAAAATTTACTATAGAAAAGGCAATCCTCGGCGTATTTAAAATTTGCGACAGTAAAAAATTATTTTTTGAAAAATTTACTATAGAAAAGGCAATCTGCGGCGTATTTAAACTTTGCGACAGTAAAAAATTATTTTTTTAAAAATTTACTATAGAAAAGGCAATACTCGGCGTATTTAAAATTTGCGACAGTAAAAAATTATTTTTTGAAAAATTTACTATAGAAAACGCAATCCTCGGCGTATTTAAAATTTGCGATAGCAAAAAATAATTTTTTGAAAAATTCACTATAGAAAATTCAATCATCGGTATATTTAAAATTTTCCACTGTAAAAATTTATTTTTTGAGAAATTTACTATAGAAAAGGCAATCCTCGGCGTATTTAAAATTTGCGACAGTAAAAAATTATTTTTTGAAAAATTCACTATAGAAAAGGCAATCATCGGTATATTTAAAATTTGCCACTGTAAAAAATTATTTTTTGAAAAATTTACTATAGAAAAGGCAATCCTCGGCGTATTTAAAATTTGCGACAGTAAAAAATTATTTTTTGAAAAATTTACTATAGAAAAGGCAATCCTCGGCGTATTTAAAATTTGTGACAGTAAAAAATAATTTTTTGAAAAATTTACTATAGAAAACGCAATCCTCGGCGTATTTAAAATTTGCGACAGCAAAAAATAATTTTTTGATAAATTCACTATAGAAAATTCAATCATGGGTATATTTAAAATTTTCCACTGTAAAAATTTATTTTTTGACAAATTCACTATAGAAAAGGCAATCCTCGGTATACTTAAAATTTGCTACAGTAAAAATTTATTTTTTGACAAATTCACTATAGAAAAGGCAATCCTCGGCGTATTTAAAATTTGCGACAGTAAAAATTAATTTTTTGACAAATTCACTATAGAAAAGGCAATCCTCGGCGTATTTAAAATTTGCGACAGTAAAAAATTATTTTTTGACAAATTCACTATAGAAAAGGCAATCCTCGGCGTATTTAAAATTTGCGACAGTAAAAAATTATTTTTTGACAAATTCACTATAGAAAAGGCAATTCTCGGCGTATTTAAAATTTGCGACCGTAAAAAATAATTTTTTGAAAAATTCACTATAGAAAAGGCAATCATCGGTATATTTAAAATTTGCCACTGTAAAAAATTATTTTTTGAAAAATTTACTATAGAAAAGGCAATCCTCGGCGTATTTAAAATTTGCGACAGTAAAAAATTATTTTTTGAAAAATTTACTATAGAAAAGGCAATCCTCGGCGTATTTAAAATTTGTGACAGTAAAAAATTATTTTTTGAAAAATTTACTATAGAAAAGGCAATCCTCGGCGTATTTAAAATTTGTGACAGTAAAAAATAATTTTTTGAAAAATTTACTATAGAAAACGCAATCCTCGGCGTATTTAAAATTTGCGACAGCAAAAAATAATTTTTTGATAAATTCACTATAGAAAATTCAATCATCGGTATATTTAAAATTTTCCACTGTAAAAATTTATTTTTTGACAAATTCACTATAGAAAAGGCAATCCTCGGTATATTTAAAATTTGGTACAGTAAAAATTTATTTTTTGACAAATTCACTATAGAAAAGGCAATCCTCGGCGTATTTAAAATTTGCGACAGTAAAAATTAATTTTTTGACAAATTCACTATAGAAAAGGCAATCCTCGGCGTATTTAAAATTTGCGACAGTAAAAAATTATTTTTTGACAAATTCACTATAGAAAAGGCAATCCTCGGCGTATTTAAAATTTGCGACAGTAAAAATTTATTTTTTGAAAAATTTACTCTAGAAAAGGCAATCCTCGGCGTATTTAAAATTTGCGACAGTAAAAAATTATTTTTTGAAAAATTTACTATAGAAAAGGCAATCCTCGGCGTATTTAAAATTTGCGACAGTAAAAAATTTTTTTTTGAAAAATTTACTATAGAAAAGGCAATCCTCGGCGTATTTAAAATTTGCGACAGTAAAAATTTATTTTTTGACAAATTCACTATAGAAAAGGCAATCCTCGGCGTATTAAAAATTTGCGACCGTAAAAAATAATTTTTTGAGAAATTTACTATAGAAAAGGCAATCCTCGGCGTATTTAAAATTTGCGACAGTAAAAAACTATTTTTTGAAAAATTTACTATGGAAAAGGCAATCCTCGGCGTATTTAAAATTTGCGACAGTAAAAATTTATTTTTTGACAAATTCATTATAGAAAAGGCAATCCTCGGTATATTTCAAATTTGCCACAGTAAAAATTTATTTTTTGACAAATTCACTATAGAAAAGGCAATCCTCGGCGTATTTAAAATTTGCGACAGCAAAAAATAATTTTTTGAAAAATTCACTATAGAAAAGGCAATCATCGGTATATTTAAAATTTTCCACTGTAAAAATTTATTTTTTGACAAATTCACTATAGAAAAGGCAATCCTCGGCGTATTTAAAATTTGCGACAGTAAAAAATTATTTTTTGAAAAATTTACTATAGAAAAGGCAATCCGCGGCGTATTTAAAATTTGCGACAGTAAAAAATTATTTTTTGAAAAATTTACTATAGAAAAGGCAATCCTCGGCGTATTTAAAATTTGCGACAGTAAAAATTAATTTTTTGACAAATTCACTATAGAAAAGGCAATCCTCGGCGTATTAAAAATTTGCGACCGTAAAAAATAATTTTTTGAGAAATTTACTATAGAAAAGGCAATCCTCGGCGTACTTAAAATTTGCGACAGTAAAAAATTATTTTTTGAAAAATTTACTATAGAAAAGGCAATCCTCGGCGTATTTAAAATTTGCGACAGTAAAAAAATATTATTTTGACAAATTCACTATGGAAAAGGCAATCCTCGGCGTATTTAAAATTTGCGACAGTAAAAAATTATTTTTTGAAAAATTTACTATAGAAAAGGCAATCCTCGGCGTATTTAAAATTTGCGACAGTAAAAAATTATTTTTTGAAAATTTACTATAGAAAAGGCAATCTGCGGCGTATTTAAACTTTGCGACAGTAAAAATTATTTTTTTTAAAATTTACTATAGAAAAGGCAATCCTCGGCGTATTTAAAATTTGCGACAGTAAAAAATTATTTTTTGAAAAATTTACTATAGAAAAGGCAATCCTCGGCGTATTCAAAATTGGCGACAGTAAAAATTATTTTTTGAAAAATTTACTATAGAAAAGGCAATCCTCGGCGTATTTAAAATTTGCGACAGTAAAAAATTATTTTTTGAAAAATTTACTATGGAAAAGGCAATCCTCGGCGTATTTAAAATTTGCGACAGTAAAAATTTATTTTTTGACAAATTCACTATAGAAAACGCAATCCTCGGCGTATTAAAAATTTGCGACCGTAAAAAATAATTTTTTGAGAAATTTACTATAGAAAAGGCAATCCTCGGCGTATTTAAAATTTGCGACAGTAAAAAATTATTTTTTGAAAAATTTACTATACAAAAGGCAATCCTCGGCGTATTTAAAATTTGCGACAGTAAAAAAATATTATTTTGACAAATTCACTATAGAAAAGGCAATTCTCGGCGTATTTAAAATTTGCGACAGTAAAAAATTATTTTTTGAAAAATTTACTATAGAAAAGGCAATCCGCGGCGTATTTAAAATTTGCGACAGCAAAAAATTATTTTTAAAAAATTTACCATAGAAAAGGCAATCCTCGGCGTATTAAAAATTTGCGACCGTAAAAATAATTTTTTGAGAAATTTACTACAGAAAAGGCAATCCTCGGCGTATTTAAAATTTGTGACAGTAAACAATAATTTTTTGAAAAATTTACTATAGAAAAGGCAATCCTCGGCGTATTTAAAATTTGCGACAGCAAAAAATAATTTTTTGAAAAATTCACTATAGAAAATTCAATCATCGGTATATTTAAAATTTTCCACTGTAAAAATTTATTTTTTGACAAATTCACTATAGAAAAGGCAATCCTCGGTATATTTAAAATTTGCTACAGTAAAAATTTATTTTTTGACAAATTCACTATAGAAAAGGCAATCCTCGGCGTATTTAAAATTTGCGACAGTAAAAATTTATTTTTTGAAAAATTTACTCTAGAAAAGGCAATCCTCGGCGTATTTAAAATTTGCGACAGTAAAAAATTATTTTTTGAAAAATTTACTATAGAAAAGGCAATCCTCGGCGTATTTAAAATTTGCGGCAGTAAAAATTTATTTTTTGACAAATTCACTATAGAAAAGGCAATCCTCGGCGTATTTAAAATTTGCGACAGTAAAAAATTATTTTTTGGAAAATTTACTATAGAAAAGGCAATCCTCGGCGTATTTAAAATTTGCGACAGTAAAAAATTATTTTTTGAAACATTTACTATAGAAAAGGCAATCCTCGGCGTATTTAAAATGTGCGACAGTAAAAAATTATTTTTTGAAAAATTTACTATAGAAGAGGCAATCCTCGGCGTATTTAAAATTTGCGACAGTAAAAAATTATTGTTTGAAAAATTTACTATAGAAAAGGCAGTACTGGGCGTATTTAAAATTTGCGACAGTAAAAAATTATTTTTTGAAAAATTTACTATAGAAAAGGCAATCCTCGGCGTATTTAAAATTTGCGACAGTAAAAAAATATTTTTTGAAAAATTTACTATAGAAAAGGCAATCCTCGGCGTATTTAAAATTTGCGACAGTAAACAATTATTTTTTGAAAAATTTACTATAGAAAAGGCAATCCTCGGCGTATTTAAAATTTGCGACAGTAAAAAATTATTTTTTGAAAAATTTACTATAGAAAAGGCAATCCTCGGCGTATTTAAAATTTGCGACAGTAAAAATTTATTTTTTGACAAATTCACTATAGAAAAGGCAATCCTCGGCGTATTAAAAATTTGCGACCGTAAAAAATAATTTTTTGAGAAATTTACTATAGAAAAGGCAATCCTCGGCGTATTTAAAATTTGCGACAGTAAAAAATTATTTTTTGAAAAATTTACTATAGAAAAGGCAATCCTCGGCGTATTTAAAATTTGCGACAGTAAAAATTTATTTTTTGACAAATTCACTATAGAAAAGGACATCCTCGGCGTATTAAAAATTTGCGATCGTAAAAAATATTTTTTTGAGAAATTTACTATAGCAAAGGCAATCCTCGGCGTATTTAAAATTTGCGAGAGTAAAAAATTATTTTTTGAAAAATTTACTATAGAAAAGGCAATCCTCGGCGTATTTAAAATTTGTGACAGTAAAAAAATATTATTTTGACAAATTCACTATAGAAAAGGCAATCCTCCGTGTATTTAAAATTTGCGACAGTAAAAAATTATTTTTTGAAAAATTTACTATAGAAAAGGCAATCCTCGGCGTATTTAAAATTTGCGACAGTAAAAAAATATTATTTTGACAAATTCACTATAGAAAAGGCAATCCTCGGCGTATTTAAAATTTGCGACAGTAAAAAATTATTTTTTGAAAAATTTACTATGGAAAAGGCAATCCGCGGCGTATTTAAAATTTGCGACAGTAAAAAATTATTTTTTGAAAATTTACTATAGAAAAAGGCAATCCTCGGCGTATTTTAAATTTGCGACAGTAAAAATTTATTTTTTGACAAATTCACTATAGAACAGGCAATCCTCGGCATATTAAAAATTTGCGACCGTAAAAAATAATTTTATGAGGAATTTACTATAGAAAAGGCAATCCTCGGCGTATTTAAAATTTGCGACAGTAAAAAATTATTTTTTGAAAAATTTACTATAAAAAAGGCAAAAATATTATTTTGACAAATTCACTATAGAAAAGGCAATCCTCGGCGTATTTAAAATTTGCGACAGTAAAAAATTATTTTTTGAAAAATTTACTATAGAAAAGGCAATCCTCGGCGTATTTAAAATTTGCGACAGTAAAAAATTATTTTTTGAAAAATTTACTATAGAAAAGGCAATCCTCGGCGTATTTAAAATTTGCGACAGTAAAAATTTATTTTTTGACAAATTCACTATAGAAAAGGCAATTCTCGGCGTATTAAAAATTTGCGACCGTAAAAAATAATTTTTTGAGAAATTTACTATAGAAAAGGCAATCCTCGGCGTATTTAAAATTTGCGACAGTAAAAAATTATTTTTTGAAAAATTTACTATAGAAAAGGCAATCCTCGGCGTATTTAAAATTTGCGACAGTAAAAAATTTTTTTTTGAAAAATTTACTATAGAAAAGGCAATCCTCGGCGTATTTAAAATTTGCGACAGTAAAAATTTATTTTTTGACAAATTCACTATAGAAAAGGCAATCCTCGGCGTATTAAAAATTTGCGACCGTAAAAAATAATTTTTTGAGAAATTTACTATAGAAAAGGCAATCCTCGGCGTATTTAAAATTTGCGACAGTAAAAAACTATTTTTTGAAAAATTTACTATGGAAAAGGCAATCCTCGGCGTATTTAAAATTTGCGACAGTAAAAATTTATTTTTTGACAAATTCATTATAGAAAAGGCAATCCTCGGTATATTTCAAATTTGCCACAGTAAAAATTTATTTTTTGACAATTTCACTATAGAAAAGGCAATCCTCGGCGTATTTAAAATTTGCGACAGCAAAAAATAATTTTTTGAAAAATTCACTATAGAAAAGGCAATCATCGGTATATTTAAAATTTTCCACTGTAAAAATTTATTTTTTGACAAATTCACTATAGAAAAGGCAATCCTCGGCGTATTTAAAATTTGCGACAGTAAAAAATTATTTTTTGAAAAATTTACTATAGAAAAGGCAATCCGCTGCGTATTTAAAATTTGAGACAGTAAAAAATTATTTTTTGAAAAATTTACTATAGAAAAGGCAATCCTCGGCGTATTTAAAATTTGCGACAGTAAAAATTAATTTTTTGACAAATTCACTATAGAAAAGGCAATCCTCGGCGTATTAAAAATTTGCGACCGTAAAAAATAATTTTTTGAGAAATTTACTATAGAAAAGGCAATCCTCGGCGTACTTAAAATTTGCGACAGTAAAAAATTATTTTTTGAAAAATTTACTATAGAAAAGGCAATCCTCGGCGTATTTAAAATTTGCGACAGTAAAAAAATATTATTTTGACAAATTCACTATGGAAAAGGCAATCCTCGGCGTATTTAAAATTTGCGACAGTAAAAAATTATTTTTTGAAAAATTTACTATAGAAAAGGCAATCCTCGGCGTATTTAAAATTTGCGACAGTAAAAAATTATTTTTTGAAAATTTACTATAGAAAAGGCAATCTGCGGCGTATTTAAACTTTGCGACAGTAAAAATTATTTTTTTAAAAATTTACTATAGAAAAGGCAATCCTCGGCGTATTTAAAATTTGCGACAGTAAAAAATTATTTTTTGAAAAATTTACTATAGAAAAGGCAATCCTCGGCGTATTTAAAATTGGCGACAGTAAAAATTATTTTTTGAAAAATTTACTATAGAAAAGGCAATCCTCGGCGTATTTAAAATTTGCGACAGTAAAAAATTATTTTTTGAAAAATTTACTATGGAAAAGGCAATCCTCGGCGTATTTAAAATTTGCGACAGTAAAAATTTATTTTTTGACAAATTCACTATAGAAAAGGCAATCCTCGGCGTATTAAAAATTTGCGACCGTAAAAAATAATTTTTTGAGAAATTTACTATAGAAAAGGCAATCCTCGGCGTATTTAAAATTTGCGACAGTAAAAAATTATTTTTTGAAAAATTTACTATACAAAAGGCAATCCTCGGCGTATTTAAAATTTGCGACAGTAAAAAAATATTATTTTGACAAATTCACTATAGAAAAGGCAATCCTCGGCGTATTTAAAATTTGCGACAGTAAAAAATTATTTTTTGAAAAATTTACTATAGAAAAGGCAATCCGCGGCGTATTTAAAATTTGCGACAGCAAAAAATTATTTTTAAAAAATTTACCATAGAAAAGGCAATCCTCGGCGTATTAAAAATTTGCGACCGTAAAAATAATTTTTTGAGAAATTTACTATAGAAAAGGCAATCCTCGGCGTATTTAAAATTTGTGACAGTAAACAATAATTTTTTGAAAAATTTACTATAGAAAAGGCAATCCTCGGCGTATTTAAAATTTGCGACAGCAAAAAATAATTTTTTGAAAAATTCACTATAGAAAATTCAATCATCGGTATATTTAAAATTTTCCACTGTAAAAATTTATTTTTTGACAAATTCACTATAGAAAAGGCAATCCTCGGTATATTTAAAATTTGCTACAGTAAAAATTTATTTTTTGACAAATTCACTATAGAAAAGGCAATCCTCGGCGTATTTAAAATTTGCGACAGTAAAAATTTATTTTTTGAAAAATTTACTCTAGAAAAGGCAATCCTCGGCGTATTTAAAATTTGCGACAGTAAAAAATTATTTTTTGAAAAATTTACTATAGAAAAGGCAATCCTCGGCGTATTTAAAATTTGCGACAGTAAAAAATTATTTTTTGAAAAATTTACTATAGAAAAGGCAATCCTCGGCGTGTTTAAAATTTGCGACAGTAAAAAATTATTTTTTGAAAATTTACTATAGAAAAGGCAATCCTCGGCGCATTTAAAATTTGCGACAGTAAAAAAATATTTAATGAAAAATTTACTATAGAAAATGCAATCCTCGGCGTATTTAAAATTTGCGACAGTAAAAAATTATTTTTTGAAAAATTTACTATAGAAAAGGCAATCCTCGGCGTATTTAAATTTTGCGACAGTAAAAAATTTTTTTTTGAAAAATTTACTATAGAAAAGGCAATCCTCGGCGTATTTAAAATTTGCGACAGTAAAAATTTATTTTTTGACAAATTCACTATAGAAAAGGCAATCCTCGGCGTATTAAAAATTTGCGAACGTAAAAAATAATTTTTTGAGAAATTTACTATAGAAAAGGCAATCCTCGGCGTATTTAAAATTTGCGACAGTAAAAAATTATTTTTTGAAAAATTTACTATGGAAAAGGCAATCCTCGGCGTATTTAAAATTTGCGACAGTAAAAATTTATTTTTTGACAAATTCATTATAGAGAAGGCAATCCTCGGTATATTTAAAATTTGCGACAGTAAAAATTTATTTTTTGACAAATTCACTATAGACAAGGCAATCCTCGGCGTATTTAAAATTTGTGACAGTAAAAAATAATTTTTTGAAAAATTTACTATAGAAAAGGCAATCCTCGGCGTATTTAAAATTTGCGGCAGCAAAAAATAATTTTTTGAAAAATTCACTATAGAAAAGGCAATCATCGGTATATTTAAAATTTTCCACTGTAAAAATTTATTTTTTGACAAATTCACTATAGAAAAGGCAATCCTCGGCGTATTTAAAATTTGCGACAGTAAAAAATTTACTATAGAAAAGGCAATCCGCGGCGTATTTAAAATTTGCGACAGTAAAAATTAATTTTTTGACAAATTCACTATAGAAAAGGCAATCCTCGGCGTATTAAAAATTCGCGACCGTAAAAAATAATTTTTTGAGAAATTTACTATAGAAAAGGCAATCCTCGGCGTACTTAAAATTTGCGACAGTAAAAAATTATTTTTTGAAAAATTTACTATAGAAAAGGCAATCCTCGTCGTATTTAAAATTTGCGACAGTAAAAAAATATTATTTTGACAAATTCACTATGGAAAAGGCAATCCTCGGCGTATTTAAAATTTGCGACAGTAAAAAATTATTTTTTGAAAAATTTACTATAGAAAAGGCAATCCTCGGCGTATTTAAAATTTGCGACAGTAAAAAATTATTTTTTGAAAAATTTACTATAGAAAAGGCAATCTGCGGCGTATTTAAACTTTGCGACAGTAAAAAATTATTTTTTGAAAAATTTACTATAGAAATGGCAATCCTCCGCGTATTTAAAATTTGCGGCAGTAAAAAAATATTATTTTGACAAATTCACTATAGAAAAGGCAATCCTCGGCGTATTTAAAATTTGCGACAGTAAAAAATTATTTTTTGAAAAATTTACTATAGAAAAGGCAATCCTCGGCGTATTTAAAATTTGCGACAGTAAAAATTTATTTTTTGACAAATTCACTATAGAAAAGGCAATCCTCGGCGTATTAAAAATTTGCGACCGTAAAAAATAATTTTTTGAGAAATTTACTATAGAAAAGGCAATCCTCGGCGTATTTAAAATTTGCGACAGTAAAAAATTATTTTTTGAAAAATTTACTATAGAAAAGGCAATCCTCGGCGTATTTAAAATTTGCGACAGTAAAAATTTATTTTTTGACAAATTCACTATAGAAAAGGACATCCTCGGCGTATTAAAAATTTGCGATCGTAAAAAATATTTTTTTGAGAAATTTACTATAGCAAAGGCAATCCTCGGCGTATTTAAAATTTGCGACAGTAAAAAATTATTTTTTGAAAAATTTACTATAGAAAAGGCAATCCTCGGCGTATTTAAAATTTGTGACAGTAAAAAAATATTATTTTGACAAATTCACTATAGAAAAGGCAATCCTCCGTGTATTTAAAATTTGCGACAGTAAAAAATTATTTTTTGAAAAATTTACTATAGAAAAGGCAATCCTCGGCGTATTTAAAATTTGCGACAGTAAAAAAATATTATTTTGACAAATTCACTATAGAAAAGGCAATCCTCGGCGTATTTAAAATTTGCGACAGTAAAAAATTATTTTTTGAAAAATTTACTATGGAAAAGGCAATCCGCGGCGTATTTAAAATTTGCGACAGTAAAAAATTATTTTTTGAAAAATTTACTATAGAAAAGGCAATCCTCGGCGTATTTTAAATTTGCGACAGTAAAAATTTATTTTTTGACAAATTCACTATAGAACAGGCAATCCTCGGCATATTAAAAATTTGCGACCGTAAAAAATAATTTTATGAGGAATTTACTATAGAAAAGGCAATCCTCGGCGTATTTAAAATTTGCGACAGTAAAAAATTATTTTTTGAAAAATTTACTATAAAAAAGGCAATCCTCGGCGTATTTAAAATTTGCGACAGTAAAAAAATATTATTTTGACAAATTCACTATAGAAAAGGCAATCCTCGGCGTATTTAAAATTTGCGACAGTAAAAAATTATTTTTTGAAAAATTTACTATAGAAAAGGCAATCCTCGGCGTATTTAAAATTTGCGACAGTAAAAAATTATTTTTTGAAAAATTTACTATAGAAAAGGCAATCCTCGGCGTATTTAAAATTTGCGACAGTAAAAATTTATTTTTTGACAAATTCACTATAGAAAAGGCAATTCTCGGCGTATTAAAAATTTGCGACCGTAAAAAATAATTTTTTGAGAAATTTACTATAGAAAAGGCAATCCTCGGCGTATTTAAATTTGCGACAGTAAAAAATTATTTTTTGAAAAATTTACTATAGAAAAGGCAATCCTCGGCGTATTTAAAATTTGCGACAGTAAAAAATTTTTTTTTGAAAAATTTACTATAGAAAAGGCAATCCTCGGCGTATTTAAAATTTGCGACAGTAAAAATTTATTTTTTGACAAATTCACTATAGAAAAGGCAATCCTCGGCGTATTAAAAATTTGCGACCGTAAAAAATAATTTTTTGAGAAATTTACTATAGAAAAGGCAATCCTCGGCGTATTTAAAATTTGCGACAGTAAAAAACTATTTTTTGAAAAATTTACTATGGAAAAGGCAATCCTCGGCGTATTTAAAATTTGCGACAGTAAAAATTTATTTTTTGACAAATTCATTATAGAAAAGGCAATCCTCGGTATATTTCAAATTTGCCACAGTAAAAATTTATTTTTTGACAATTTCACTATAGAAAAGGCAATCCTCGGCGTATTTAAAATTTGCGACAGCAAAAAATAATTTTTTGAAAAATTCACTATAGAAAAGGCAATCATCGGTATATTTAAAATTTTCCACTGTAAAAATTTATTTTTTGACAAATTCACTATAGAAAAGGCAATCCTCGGCGTATTTAAAATTTGCGACAGTAAAAAATTATTTTTTGAAAAATTTACTATAGAAAAGGCAATCCGCTGCGTATTTAAAATTTGCGACAGTAAAAAATTATTTTTTGAAAAATTTACTATAGAAAAGGCAATCCTCGGCGTATTTAAAATTTGCGACAGTAAAAATTAATTTTTTGACAAATTCACTATAGAAAAGGCAATCCTCGGCGTATTAAAAATTTGCGACCGTAAAAAATAATTTTTTGAGAAATTTACTATAGAAAAGGCAATCCTCGGCGTACTTAAAATTTGCGACAGTAAAAAATTATTTTTTGAAAAATTTACTATAGAAAAGGCAATCCTCGGCGTATTTAAAATTTGCGACAGTAAAAAAATATTATTTTGACAAATTCACTATGGAAAAGGCAATCCTCGGCGTATTTAAAATTTGCGACAGTAAAAAATTATTTTTTGAAAAATTTACTATAGAAAAGGCAA
>CAWUPM010000530.1:0-126108 GCA_963924295.1 Dioctria rufipes
CCTTTCGCCTTTCACTTTCCTCCTTTCGCCTTTCGCCTTTCGCCTTTCGTATTTCGCCTTTCGCCTTTCGCCTTTCGCCTTTCGCCTTTCGCCTTTCGCCTTTCGCCTTTCGCCTTTCGCCTTTCGCCTTTCGCTTTCGCCTTTCGCCTTTCGTCTTTCGCCTTTCGCCTGTCACCTTTCGCCTTTCGCCTTTCACCTTTCGCCTTTCGCCTTTCACCTTTCGCCTTTCGCCTTTCGCCTTTCGCCTTTCGCCTTTCGCCTTTCGCCTTTCGCCTTTCGCCTTTCGCCCTTCGCCTTTCGCCTTTCGCCTTTCGCCTTTCGCCTTTCGCCTTTCGCCTTTCGCCTTTCACCTTTCACCTTTCGCCTTTCGCCTTTCGCCTTTCGCCTTTCGCCTTTCGCCTTTCGCCTTTCGCCTTTCGCCTTTCGCCTTTCGCCTTTCGCCTTTCGCCTTTCGCCTTTCGCCTTTCGCCTTTCGCCTTTCGCCTTTCGCCTTTCGCCTTTCGCCTTTCGCCTTTCGCCTTTCGCCTTTCGCCTTTCGCCTTTCGCCATTCGCCTTTCGCATTTCGACTTTCGCACTTCGCCTTTCGTCTTTCGCCTTTCGCATTTCGCCTTTAGCCTTTTGAAATACGAATCTATAATTTCGAATTTTCCATTTCGCATTTTCAATTTCAACTTTTGTATTTTATATTTTGAGTATCGTTTTTTCTTTTGCTTTAGGCATTTCAAATTTCTCCATTTTTATTTCATGTTTTGAAAATCGTTTTTCCTTTTGCCTTAGGCATTTTGAATTTGCCTCTCGCACCTCGCCTTTCGCCTTCCGCCTTCCGCCTTTCGCCTTTCGCCTTTCGCCTTTCGCCTTTCGCCTTTCGCCTTTCGCCTTTCGCCTTTCGCCTTTCGCCTTTCGCCTTTCGCCTTTCGCCTTTCGCCTTTCGCCTTTCGCCTTTCGCCTTTCGTCTTTCGCCTTTCGCTTTCGCCTTTCGCCTTTCGTCTTTCGCCTGTCGCCTTTCGCCGTTCGCCTTTCGCCTTTCGCCTTTCGCCTTTCGCCTTTCGCCTTTCGCCTTTCGCCTTTCGCCTTTCGCCTTTCGCTTTCGCCTTTCGCCTTTCGTCTTTCGCCTTTCGCCTGTCACCTTTCGCCTTTCGCCTTTCGCCTTTCGCCTTTCACCTTTCGCCTTTCGCCTTTCACCTTTCGCCTTTCGCCTTTCGCCTTTCGCCTTTCGCCTTTCGCCTTTCGCATTTCGCCTTTCGCCTTTCGCCATTCGCCTTTCGCCTTTCGCCTTTCGCCTTTCGCCTTTCACCTTTCGCATTTCGCCTTTCGCCTTTCTCCTTTCGCCTTTCGCCATTCGCCTTCGCCTTTCGCCTTTCGCCTTTCGCCTTTCACTTTCCGCCTTTCGCCTTTCGCCTTTCGCCTTTCGTATTTCGCCTTTCGCCTTTCGCCTTTCGCCTTTCGCCTTTCGCCTTTCGCCTTTCGCCTTTCGCCTTTCGCCTTTCGCCTTTCGCCTTTCGCCTTTCGCCTTTCGCCTTTCGCCTTTCGCCTTTCGCCTTTCGCCTTTCGCCTTTCGCCTTTCGCCTTTCGCCTTTCGCCTTTCGCCTTTCGCCTTTCGCCTTTCGCCTTTCGCCTTTCGCCTTTCGCCATTCGCCTTTCGCATTTCGACTTTCGCACTTCGCCTTTCGTCTTTCGCCTTTCGCATTTCGCCTTTAGCCTTTTGAAATACGAATCTATAATTTCGAATTTTCCATTTCGCATTTTCAATTTCAACTTTTGTATTTTATATTTTGAGTATCGTTTTTTCTTTTGCTTTAGGCATTTCAAATTTCTCCATTTTTATTTCATGTTTTGAAAATCGTTTTTCCTTTTGCCTTAGGCATTTTGAATTTGCCTCTCGCACCTCGCCTTTCGCCTTTCGCCTTCCGCCTTCCGCCTTTCGCCTTTCGCCTTTCGCCTTTCGCCTTTCGCCTTTCGCCTTTCGCCTTTCGCCTTTCGCCTTTCGCCTTTCGCCTTTCGCCTTTCGCCTTTCGCCTTTCGCCTTTCGCCTTTCGCTTTCGCCTTTCGCCTTTCGCCTGTCACCTTTCGCCTTTCGCCTTTCACCTTTCGCCTTTCGCCTTTCACCTTTCGCCTTTCGCCTTTCGCCTTTCGCCTTTCGCCTTTCGCCTTTCGCCTTTCGCCATTCGCCTTTCGCCTTTCGCCTTTCGCCTTTCGCCTTTCGCCTTTCGCCTTTCGCCTTTCACCTTTCGCCTTTCGCCTTTCACCTTTCGCCTTTCGCCTTTCGCCTTTCGCCTTTCGCCTTTCGCCTTTCGCCTTTCGCCTTTCGCCTTTCGCCTTTCGCCTTTCGCCTTTCGCCTTTCGCCTTTCGCCTTTCGCCTTTCGCCTTTCGCCTTTCGCCTTTCGCCTTTCGCCTTTCGCCTTTCGCCTTTCGCCATTCGCCTTTCGCATTTCGACTTTCGCACTTCGCCTTTCGTCTTTCGCCTTTCGCATTTCGCCTTTAGCCTTTTGAAATACGAATCTATAATTTCGAATTTTCCATTTCGCATTTTCAATTTCAACTTTTGTATTTTATATTTTGAGTATCGTTTTTTCTTTTGCTTTAGGCATTTCAAATTTCTCCATTTTTATTTCATGTTTTGAAAATCGTTTTTCCTTTTGCCTTAGGCATTTTGAATTTGCCTCTCGCACCTCGCCTTTCGCCTTCCGCCTTCCGCCTTTCGCCTTTCGCCTTTCGCCTTTCGCCTTTCGCCTTTCGCCTTTCGCCTTTCGCCTTTCGCCTTTCGCCTTTCGCCTTTCGCCTTTCGCCTTTCGCCTTTCGCCTTTCGCCTTTCGTCTTTCGCCTTTCGCTTTCGCCTTTCGCCTTTCGTCTTTCGCCTGTCGCCTTTCGCCGTTCGCCTTTCGCCTTTCGCCTTTCGCCTTTCGCCTTTCGCCTTTCGCCTTTCGCCTTTCGCCTTTCGCTTTCGCCTTTCGCCTTTCGTCTTTCGCCTTTCGCCTGTCACCTTTCGCCTTTCGCCTTTCGCCTTTCGCCTTTCACCTTTCGCCTTTCGCCTTTCACCTTTCGCCTTTCGCCTTTCGCCTTTCGCCTTTCGCCTTTCGCCTTTCGCCTTTCGCCTTTCGCCTTTCGCCTTTCGCCTTTCGCCATTCGCCTTTCGCCTTTCGCCTTTCGCCTTTCGCCTTTCACCTTTCGCATTTCGCCTTTCGCCTTTCTCCTTTCGCCTTTCGCCATTCGCCTTCGCCTTTCGCCTTTCGCCTTTCGCCTTTCACTTTCCGCCTTTCGCCTTTCGCCTTTCGCCTTTCGTATTTCGCCTTTCGCCTTTCGCCTTTCGCCTTTCGCCTTTCGCCTTTCGCCTTTCGCCTTTCGCCTTTCGCCTTTCGCCTTTCGCCTTTCGCCTTTCGCCTTTCGCCTTTCGCCTTTCGCCTTTCGCCTTTCGCCTTTCGCCTTTCGCCTTTCGCCTTTCGCCTTTCGCCTTTCGCCTTTCGCCTTTCGCCTTTCGCCATTCGCCTTTCGCATTTCGACTTTCGCACTTCGCCTTTCGTCTTTCGCCTTTCGCATTTCGCCTTTAGCCTTTTGAAATACGAATCTATAATTTCGAATTTTCCATTTCGCATTTTCAATTTCAACTTTTGTATTTTATATTTTGAGTATCGTTTTTTCTTTTGCTTTAGGCATTTCAAATTTCTCCATTTTTATTTCATGTTTTGAAAATCGTTTTTCCTTTTGCCTTAGGCATTTTGAATTTGCCTCTCGCACCTCGCCTTTCGCCTTTCGCCTTCCGCCTTCCGCCTTTCGCCTTTCGCCTTTCGCCTTTCGCCTTTCGCCTTTCGCCTTTCGCCTTTCGCCTTTCGCCTTTCGCCTTTCGCCTTTCGCCTTTCGCCTTTCGCCTTTCGCCTTTCGCCTTTCGCCTTTCGCCTTTCGCATTTCGCCTTTCGCCTTTCTCCTTTCGCCTTTCGCCATTCGCCTTCGCCTTTCGCCTTTCGCCTTTCGCCTTTCGCCTTTCGCCTTTCGCCTTTCGCCTTTCGCCTTTCGCCTTTCGCCTTTCGCCTTTCGCCTTTCGCCTTTCGCCTTTCGCCTTTCGCCTTTCGCCTTTCACCTTCCGCCTTTCGCCTTTCGCCTTTCGCCTTTCGCCTTTCGCCTTTCGCCTTTCGCCTTTCGCCTTTCGCCTTTCGCCTTTCACCTTCCGCCTTTCGCCTTTCGCCTTTCACTTTCCGCCTTTCGCCTTCCGCCTTTCGCCTTTCGCCTTTCGCCTTTCCCCTTTCCCCTTTCGCCTTTCGCCTTTCGCCTTTCGCCTTTCGCCTTTCGCCTTTCGCCTTTCGCCTTTCGCCTTTCGTCTTTCGCCTTTCGCTTTCGCCTTTCGCCTTTCGTCTTTCGCCTGTCGCCTTTCGCCGTTCGCCTTTCGCCTTTCGCCTTTCGCCTTTCGCCTTTCGCCTTTCGCCTTTCGCCTTTCGCTTTCGCCTTTCGCCTTTCGTCTTTCGCCTTTCGCCTGTCACCTTTCGCCTTTCGCCTTTCGCCTTTCGCCTTTCACCTTTCGCCTTTCGCCTTTCACCTTTCGCCTTTCGCCTTTCGCCTTTCGCCTTTCGCCTTTCGCCTTTCGCCTTTCGCCTTTCGCCTTTCGCCTTTCGCCTTTCGCCATTCGCCTTTCGCCTTTCGCCTTTCGCCTTTCACTTTCCGCCTTTCGCCTTTCGCCTTTCGCCTTTCGCCTTTCGCCTTTCGCCTTTCGCCTTTCGCCTTTCGCCTTTCGCCTTTCGTCTTTCGCCTTTCGCCTTTAGCCTTTCGCCTGTCGCCTGTCGCCTTGCGCCTTTCGCCTTTCGCCTTTCACCTTTCGCCTTTCGCCTTTCGCCTTTCGCCTTTCGCCTTTCGCCTTTCGCCTTTCGCCTTTCGCCTTTCGCCTTTCGCCTTTCGCCTTTCGCCTTTCGCCTTTCGCCTTTCGCCATTCGCCTTTCGCCTTTCGCCTTTCGCCTTTCACTTTCCGCCTTTCGCCTTTCGCCTTTCGCCTTTCGTATTTCGCCTTTCGCTTTCGCCTTTCGCCTTTCGCCTGTCGCCTTTCGCCTTTCGCCTTTCGCCTTTCGCCTTTCACCTTTCGCCTTTCGCCTTTCACCTTTCGCCTTTCGCCTTTCGCCTTTCGCCTTTCGCCTTTCGCCTTTCGCCTTTCGCCTTTCGCCTTTCGCCTTTCGCCTTTCGCCTTTCGCCTTTCGCCTTTCGCCTTTCGCCTTTCGCCTTTCGCCTTTCGCCTTTCACCTTCCGCCTTTCGCCTTTCGCCTTTCGCCTTTCGCCTTTCGCCGTTCGCCTTTCGCCTTTCGCCTTTCGCCTTTCGCCTTTCGCCTTTCGCCTTTCGCCTTTCGCCTTTCGCCTTTCGCCTTTCGCCTTTCGCCTTTCGCCTTTCGCCTTTCTCCTTTCGCCTTTCGCCTTTCGCCTTTCGCCTTTCGCCTTTCGCCTGTCGCCTTCGCCTTTCGCCTTTCGCCTTTCGCCTTTCACCTTTCGCCTTTCGCCTTTCACCTTTCGCATTTCGCCTTTCGCCTTTCTCCTTTCGCCTTTCGCCATTCGCCTTCGCCTTTCGCCTTTCGCCTTTCGCCTTTCACTTTCCGCCTTTCGCCTTTCGCCTTTCGCCTTTCGTATTTCGCCTTTCGCTTTCGCCTTTCGCCTTTCGTCTTTCGCCTGTCGCCTTTCGCCTTTCGCCTTTCGCCTTTCGCCTTTCGCCTTTCGCCTTTCGCCTTTCGCCTTTCGCCTTTCGCCTTTCGCCTTTCGCCTTTCGCCTTTCGCCTTTCGCCTTTCGCTTTCGCCTTTCGCCTTTCGCCTTTCGCCTTTCGCCATTCGCCTTTCGCATTTCGACTTTCGCACTTCGCCTTTCGTGTTTCGCCTTTCGCATTTCGCCTTTAGCCTTTTGAAATACGAATCTATAATTTCGAATTTTCCATTTCGCATTTTCAATTTCAACTTTTGTATTTTATATTTTGAGTATCGTTTTTTCTTTTGCTTTAGGCATTTCAAATTTCTCCATTTTTATTTCATGTTTTGAAAATCGTTTTTCCTTTTGCCTTAGGCATTTTGAATTTGCCTCTCGCACCTCGCCTTTCGCCTTTCGCCTTCCGCCTTCCGCCTTTCGCCTTTCGCCTTTCGCCTTTCGCCTTTCGCCTTTCGCCTTTCGCCTTTCGCCTTTCGCCTTTCGCCTTTCGCCTTTCGCCTTTCGCCTTTCGCCTTTCGCCTTTCGCCTTTCGCCTTTCGCCTTTCGCATTTCGCCTTTCGCCTTTCTCCTTTCGCCTTTCGCCATTCGCCTTCGCCTTTCGCCTTTCGCCTTTCGCCTTTCGCCTTTCGCCTTTCGCCTTTCGCCTTTCGCCTTTCGCCTTTCGCCTTTCGCCTTTCGCCTTTCGCCTTTCACCTTCCGCCTTTCGCCTTTCGCCTTTCGCCTTTCGCCTTTCGCCTTTCGCCTTTCGCCTTTCGCCTTTCGCCTTTCGCCTTTCGCCTTTCACCTTCCGCCTTTCGCCTTCCGCCTTTCGCCTTTCGCCTTTCGCCTTTCGCCTTTCGCCTTTCGACTTTCGCCCTTCGCCTTTCGCCTTTCGTCTTTCGCCTTTCGCCTGTCGCCTTTCGCCTTTCGCCTTTCGCCTTTCGCCTTTCACCTTTCGCCTTTCGCCTTTCATCTTTCGCCTTTCGGCTTTCGCCTTTCGCCTTTCGCCTTTCGCCTTTCGCCTTTCGCCTTTCGCCTTTCGCCTTTCGCCTTTCGCCTTTCTCCTTTCGCCTTTCGCCATTCGCCTTTCGCCTTTCGCCTTTCACTTTCCGCCTTTCGCCTTTCGCCTTCCGCCTTTCGCCTTTCCCCTTTCCCCTTTCGCCTTTCGCCTTTCGCCTTCCGCCTTTCGCCTTTCGCCTTTCGCCTTTCCCCTTTCCCCTTTCGCCTTTCGCCTTTCGCCTTTCGCCTTTCGCCTTTCGCCTTTCGCCTTTCGCCTTTCGCCTTTCGCCTTTCGCCTTTCGCCTTTCACCTTTCGTCTTTCGCCTTTCGCTTTCGCCTTTCGCCTTTCGTCTTTCGCCTGTCGCCTTTCGCCTTTCGCCTTTCGCCTTTCGCCTTTCGCCTTTCGCCTTTCGCCTTTCGCCTTTCGCTTTCGCCTTTCGCCTTTCGTCTTTCGCCTTTCGTCTTTCGCCTTTCGCCTGTCACCTTTCGCCTTTCGCCTTTCGCCTTTCGCCTTTCACCTTTCGCCTTTCGCCTTTCACCTTTCGCCTTTCGCCTTTCGCCTTTCGCCTTTCGCCTTTCGCCTTTCGCCTTTCGCCTTTCGCCATTCGCCTTTCGCCTTTCGCCTTTCGCCTTTCACTTTCCGCCTTTCGCCTTTCGCCTTTCGCCTTTCGCCTTTCGCCTTTCGCCTTTCGCCTTTCGCCTTTCGCCTTTCGCCTTTCGCCTTTCGCCTTTCGCCTTTCGCCTTTCGCCTTTCGTCTTTCGCCTTTCGCCTTTAGCCTTTCGCCTGTCGCCTGTCGCCTTTCGCCTTTCGCCTTTCGCCTTTCACCTTTCGCCTTTCGCCTTTCGCCTTTCGCCTTTCGCCTTTCGCCTTTCGCCTTTCGCCTTTCGCCTTTCGCCTTTCGCCTTTCGCCTTTCGCCTTTCGCCTTTCGCCTTTCGCCTTTCGCCTTTCGCCATTCGCCTTTCGCCTTTCGCCTTTCACTTTCCGCCTTTCGCCTTTCGCCTTTCGCCTTTCGCCTTTCGTATTTCGCCTTTCGCTTTCGCCTTTCGCCTTTCGTCTTTCGCCTGTCGCCTTTCGCCTTTCGCCTTTCGCCTTTCGCCTTTCGCCTTTCACCTTTCGCCTTTCGCCTTTCACCTTTCGCCTTTCGCCTTTCGCCTTTCGCCTTTCGCCTTTCGCCTTTCGCCTTTCGCCTTTCGCCTTTCGCCTTTCGCCTTTCGCCTTTCGCCTTTCGCCTTTCGCATTTCGACTTTCGCACTTCGCCTTTCGTGTTTCGCCTTTCGCATTTCGCCTTTAGCCTTTTGAAATACGAATCTATAATTTCGAATTTTCCATTTCGCATTTTCAATTTCAACTTTTGTATTTTATATTTTGAGTATCGTTTTTTCTTTTGCTTTAGGCATTTCAAATTTCTCCATTTTTATTTCATGTTTTGAAAATCGTTTTTCCTTTTGCCTTAGGCATTTTGAATTTGCCTCTCGCACCTCGCCTTTCGCCTTTCGCCTTCCGCCTTCCGCCTTTCGCCTTTCGCCTTTCGCCTTTCGCCTTTCGCCTTTCGCCTTTCGCCTTTCGCCTTTCGCCTTTCGCCTTTCGCCTTTCGCCTTTCGCCTTTCGCCTTTCGCCTTTCGCCTTTCGCCTTTCGCCTTTCGCCTTTCGCCTTTCGCATTTCGCCTTTCGCCTTTCTCCTTTCGCCTTTCGCCATTCGCCTTCGCCTTTCGCCTTTCGCCTTTCGCCTTTCGCCTTTCGCCTTTCGCCTTTCGCCTTTCGCCTTTCGCCTTTCGCCTTTCGCCTTTCGCCTTTCGCCTTTCACCTTCCGCCTTTCGCCTTTCGCCTTTCGCCTTTCGCCTTTCGCCTTTCGCCTTTCGCCTTTCGCCTTTCGCCTTTCGCCTTTCGCCTTTCGCCTTTCACCTTCCGCCTTTCGCCTTCCGCCTTTCGCCTTTCGCCTTTCGCCTTTCGCCTTTCGACTTTCGCCCTTCGCCTTTCGCCTTTCGTCTTTCGCCTTTCGCCTGTCGCCTTTCGCCTTTCGCCTTTCGCCTTTCGCCTTTCGCCTTTCACCTTTCGCCTTTCGCCTTTCATCTTTCGCCTTTCGGCTTTCGCCTTTCGCCTTTCGCCTTTCGCCTTTCGCCTTTCGCCTTTCGCCTTTCGCCTTTCGCCTTTCGCCTTTCTCCTTTCGCCTTTCGCCATTCGCCTTTCGCCTTTCGCCTTTCACTTTCCGCCTTTCGCCTTTCGCCTTCCGCCTTTCGCCTTTCGCCTTTCGCCTTTCCCCTTTCCCCTTTCGCCTTTCGCCTTTCGCCTTCCGCCTTTCGCCTTTCGCCTTTCGCCTTTCCCCTTTCCCCTTTCGCCTTTCGCCTTTCGCCTTTCGCCTTTCGCCTTTCGCCTTTCGCCTTTCGCCTTTCGCCTTTCGCCTTTCGCCTTTCGCCTTTCACCTTTCGTCTTTCGCCTTTCGCTTTCGCCTTTCGCCTTTCGTCTTTCGCCTGTCGCCTTTCGCCTTTCGCCTTTCGCCTTTCGCCTTTCGCCTTTCGCCTTTCGCCTTTCGCCTTTCGCTTTCGCCTTTCGCCTTTCGTCTTTCGCCTTTCGCCTGTCACCTTTCGCCTTTCGCCTTTCGCCTTTCGCCTTTCACCTTTCGCCTTTCGCCTTTCACCTTTCGCCTTTCGCCTTTCGCCTTTCGCCTTTCGCCTTTCGCCTTTCGCCTTTCGCCTTTCGCCATTCGCCTTTCGCCTTTCGCCTTTCGCCTTTCACTTTCCGCCTTTCGCCTTTCGCCTTTCGCCTTTCGCCTTTCGCCTTTCGCCTTTCGCCTTTCGCCTTTCGCCTTTCGCCTTTCGCCTTTCGCCTTTCGCCTTTCGCCTTTCGCCTTTCGTCTTTCGCCTTTCGCCTTTAGCCTTTCGCCTGTCGCCTGTCGCCTTTCGCCTTTCGCCTTTCGCCTTTCACCTTTCGCCTTTCGCCTTTCGCCTTTCGCCTTTCGCCTTTCGCCTTTCGCCTTTCGCCTTTCGCCTTTCGCCTTTCGCCTTTCGCCTTTCGCCTTTCGCCTTTCGCCTTTCGCCTTTCGCCTTTCGCCTTTCGCCATTCGCCTTTCGCCTTTCGCCTTTCACTTTCCGCCTTTCGCCTTTCGCCTTTCGCCTTTCGTATTTCGCCTTTCGCTTTCGCCTTTCGCCTTTCGTCTTTCGCCTGTCGCCTTTCGCCTTTCGCCTTTCGCCTTTCGCCTTTCACCTTTCGCCTTTCGCCTTTCACCTTTCGCCTTTCGCCTTTCGCCTTTCGCCTTTCGCCTTTCGCCTTTCGCCTTTCGCCTTTCGCCTTTCGCCTTTCGCCTTTCGCCTTTCGCCTTTCGCCTTTCGCCTTTCGCCTTTCGCCTTTCGCCTTTCGCCTTTCGCCTTTCGCCTTTCGCCTTTCGCCTTTCACCTTCCGCCTTTCGCCTTTCGCCTTTCGCCTTTCGCCTTTCGCCGTTCGCCTTTCGCCTTTCGCCTTTCGCCTTTCGCCTTTCGCCTTTCGCCTTTCGCCTTTCGCCTTTCGCCTTTCGCCTTTCGCCTTTCGCCTTTCGCCTTTCGCCTTTCGCCTGTCGCCTTCGCCTTTCGCCTTTCGCCTTTCGCCTTTCACCTTTCGCCTTTCGCCTTTCACCTTTCGCCTTTCGCCTTTCGCCTTTCGCCTTTCGCCTTTCGCCTTTCGCCTTTCGCCTTTCGCCTTTCACCTTTCGCCTTTCGCCTTTCACCTTTCGCCTTTCGCCTTTCGCCTTTCGCCTTTCGCCTTTCGCCTTTCGCCTTTCGCCTTTCGCCTTTCGCCTTTCACCTTCCGCCTTTCGCCTTTCGCCTTTCGCCTTTCGCCTTTCGCCGTTCGCTTTTCGCCTCTCGCCTTTCGCCTTTCGCCTTTCGCCTTTCGCCTTTCGCCTTTCGCCTTTCGCCTTTCGCCTTTCGCCTTTCGCCTTACGCCTTTCGCCTTTCGCCTTTCGCCTTTCGCCTTTCGCCTTTCGCCTTTCGCCTTTCGCCTTTCGCCTTTCGCCTTTCGCCTTTCGCCTTTCGCCTTTCGCCTTTCGCCTTTCGCCTTTCGCCTTTCGCCTTTCGCCTTTCGCCTTTCGCCTTTCGCCATTCGCCTTTCGCCTTTCGCCTTTCGCCTTTCACCTTTCGCCTTTCGCCTTTCGCCTTTCGCCTTTCGCCTTTCGCCTTTCGTCTTTCGCCTTTCGCCTTTCGCCTTTCGTCTTTCGCCTTTCGCCTTTCGCCTTTCGCCTTTCGCCTTTCGCCTTTCGCCTTTCGCCTTTCGCCTTTCGCCTTTCGCCTTTCGCCTTTCGCCATTCGCCTTTCACCTTCCGCCTTTCGCCTTTCGCCTTTCGCCTTTCGCCTTTCGCCTTTCGCCTTTCGCCTTTCGCCTTTCGCCGTTCGTCTTTCGCCTTTCGCTTTCGCCTTTCGCCTTTCGTCTTTCGCTTTTCGCCTGTCACCTTTCGCCTGTCACCTTTCGCCTTTCGCCTTTCGCCTTTCACCTTTCGCCTTTCGCCTTTCACCTTTCGCCTTTCGCCTTTCGCCTTTCGCCTTTCGCCTTTCGCCTTTCGCCTTTCGCCTTTCGCCTTTCGCCTTTCGCCTTTCGCCATTCGCATTTCGCCTTTCGCCTTTCGCCTTTCACTTTCCGCCTTTCGCCTTTCGACTTTCGCCTTTCGCCTTTCGCCTTTCGCCTTTCGCCTTTCGCCTTTCGCCTTTCGCCTTTCGCCTTTCGCCTTTCGCCTTTCGCCTTTCGCCTTTCGCCTTTCGCCTTTCGCCTTTCGCCTTTCGCCTTTCGCCTTTCGCCTTTCGCCTTTCGCCTTTCACCTTTCGCCTTTCGTCTTTCGCCTTTCGCCTTTCGCCTTTCGTCTTTCGCCTGTCGCCTTTCGCCTTTCGCCTTTCACCTTTCGCCTTTCGCCTTTCGCCTTTCGCCTTTCGCCTTTCGCCTTTCGCCTTTCGCCTTTCGCCTTTCGCCTTTCGCCTTTCGCCTTTCGCCTTTCACCTTTCGACTTTCGCATTTCGCCTTTCGCCTTTCGCCTTTCGCCTTTCGCCTTTCGCCTTTCGCCTTTCGCCTTTCGCCTTTCGCCTTTCGCCTTTCGCCTTTCGCCTTTCGCCTTTCGCCTTTCGCCTTTCGCCTTTCGCCTTTCGCCTTTCGCCTTTCGCCTTTCGCCTTTCGCCTTTCGCCTTTCGCCTTTCGCCTTTCGCCTTTCGCCTTTCGTCTTTCGCCTTTCGCCTTTCGCCTTTCGTCTTTCGCCTGTCGCCTTTCGGCTTTCGCCTTTCGCCTTTCACCTTTCGCCTTTCGCCTTTCGCCTTTCGCCTTTCGCCTTTCGCCGTTCGCCTTTCGCCTTTCGCCTTTCGACTTTCGCCTTTCGCCTTTCGCCTTTCGCCTTTCGCCTTTCGCCTTTCGCCTTACGCCTTTCGCCTTTCGCCTTTCGCCTTTCGCCTTTCGCCTTTCGCCTTTCGCCTTTCGCCTTTCGCCTTTCGCCTTTCGCCTTTCGCCTTTCGCCTTTCGCCTTTCGCCTTTCGCCTTCCGCCTTTCGCCTTTCGCCTTTCGCCTTCCGCCTTTCGCCTTTCGCCTTTCGCCTTTCGCCTTTCGCCTTTCGCCTTTCGCCTTTCGCCTTTCGCCTTTCGCCTTTCGTCTTTCGCCTTTCGCTTTCGCCTTTCGCCTGTCACCTTTCGCCTTTCGCCTTTCGCCTTTCACCTTTCGCCTTTCGTCTTTCACCTTTCGCCTTTCGCCTTTCGCCTTTCGCCTTCCGCCTTTCGCCTTTCGCCTTTCACCTTTCGCCTTTCGCCTTTCGCCTTTCGCCTTTCGCCTTTCGCCTTTCGCCGTTCGCCTTTCGCCTTTCGCCTTTCGACTTTCGCCTTTCGCCTTTCGCCTTTCGCCTTTCGCCTTTCGCCTTTCGCCTTTCGCCTTACGCCTTTCGCCTTTCGCCTTTCGCCTTTCGCCTTTCGCCTTTCGCCTTTCGCCTTTCGCCTTTCGCCTTTCGCCTTTCGCCTTTCGCCATTCGCCTTTCGCCTTTCGCCTTTCGCCTTCCGCCTTTCGCCTTTCGCCTTTCGCCTTTCGCCTTTCGCCTTTCGCCTTTCGCCTTTCGCCTTTCGCCTTTCGTCTTTCGCCTTTCGCTTTCGCCTTTCGCCTTTCGCCTGTCACCTTTCGCCTTTCGCCTTTCGCCTTTCGCCTTTCGCCTTTCGCCTTTCGCCTTTCGCCTTTCGCCTTTCGCCTTTCGCCTTTCGCCTTTCGCCTTTCGCCTTTCGCCTTTCGCCATTCGCCTTTCGCCTTTCGCCTTTCGCCTTTCGCCTTCCGCCTTTCGCCTTTCGCCTTTCGCCTTTCGCCTTTCGCCTTTCGCCTTTCGCCTTTCGCCTTTCGCCTTTCGCCATTCGCCTTTCGCCTTTCGCCTTTCACTTTCCGCCTTTCGCCTTTCGCCTTTCGCCTTTCGCCTTTCGCCTTTCGCCTTTCGCCTTTCGCCTTTCGCCTTTCGCCTTTCGCCTTTCGCCTTTCGCCTTTCGCCTTTCGTCTTTCGCCTTTCGTCTTTCGCCTGTCGCCTTTCGCCTTTCGCCTTTCACCTTTCGCCTTTCGCCTTTCGCCTTTCGCCTTTCGCCTTTCGCCTTTCGCCTTTCGCCTTTCGCTTTTCGCCTTTCGCCTTTCGCCTTTCGCCTTTCGCCTTTCGACTTTCGACTTTCGCCCTTCGCCTTTCGTCTTTCGCCTTTCACCTTCCGCCTTTCGCCTTTCGCCTTTCGCCTTTCGCCTTTCGCCTTTCGCCTTTCGCCTTTCGCCTTTCCCTTTCGCCTTTCGCCTTTCGCCTTACGCCTTTCGCCTTTCGCCTTTCGCCTTTCACCTTCCGCCTTTCGCCTTTCGCGTTTCGCCTTTCGCCTTTCGCCTTTCCCCTTTCCCCTTTCGCCTTTCGCCTTTCGCCTTTCGCCTTTCGCCTTTCGCCTTTCGCCTTTCGTCTTTCGCCTTTCGCTTTCGCCTTTCGCCTTTCGTCTTTCGCCTTTCGCCTGTCGCCTTTCGCCTTTCGCCTGTCACATTTCGCCTTTCGCCTTTCGCCTTTCGTCTTTCGCCTTTCGCTTTCGCGTTTCTCCTTTCGTCTTTCGCCTGTCGCCTTTCGCCTTTCGCCTTTCGCCTTTCGCCTTTCGCCTTTCGCCTTTTGCCTTTCGCCTTTCGCCTTTCGCCTTTCGCCTTTCGCCTTTCGCCTTTCGCCATTCGCCTTTCGCCTTTCGCCTTTCGCCTTTCACTTTCCGCCTTTCGCCTTGCGCCTTTCGCCTTTCGCCTTTCGTATTTCGCCTTTCGCTTTCGCCTTTCGCCTTTCGTCTTTCGCCTGTCGCCTTTCGCCTTTCGCCTTTCGCCTTTCGCCTTTCACCTTTCGCCTTTCGCCTTTCACCTTTCGCCTTTCGCCTTTCGCCTTTCGCCTTTCGCCTTTCGCCTTTCGCCTTTCGCCTTTCGCCTTTCGCCTTTCGCCTTTCGCCTTTCGCCTTTCGCCTTTCGCCTTTCGCCTTTCGCCTTTCGCCTTTCGCCTTTCGCCTTTCACCTTCCGCCTTTCGCCTTTCGCCTTTCGCCTTTCGCCTTTCGCCGTTCGCCTTTCGCCTTTCGCCTTTCCCCTTTCCCCTTTCGCCTTTCGCCTTTCGCCTTTCGCCTTTCGCCTTTCGCCTTTCGCCTTTCGCCTTTCGCCTTTCGCCTTTCGCCTTTCGCCTTTCGCCTTTCGCCTTTCGCCTTTCGCCTTTCGCCTTTCGCCTTTCGCCTTTCGCCTTTCGCCTTTCGCCTTTCGCCTTTCGCCTTTCGCCTTTCGCATTTCGCCTTTCGCCTTTCACCTTTCGCCTTTCACCTTTCGCCTTTCGCCTTTCGCCTTTTGCCTTTCGCCTTTCGCCTTTCGACTTTCGCCCTTCGCCTTTCGCCTTTCGCCTTTCGCCTTTCGCCTTTCGCAATTCGCCTTTAGCATTTTGAAATACAAATTTATAATTTCGAATTTTCCATTTCGCATTTTCAATTTCAACTTTTGTATTTTATATTTTGAATATCGTTTTTTCTTTTGCTTTAGGCATTTCAAATTTCTCCATTTTTATTTCATGTTTTGAAAATCGTTTTTCCTTTTGCCTTAGGCATTTTGACTTTTGCTTCTCGCCCCTCGCCTTTCGCCTTTCGCCTTTCGCCTTTCGCCTTCCGCCTTTCGCCTTTCGCCTCTCGCTTTTCGCCTTTCGCCTTTCGCCTTTCGCCTTTCGCCTTTCGCCTTTCGCCTTTCGCCTTTCGCCTTTCGCCTTTCGCCTTTCGCCTTTCGCCTTTCGCCTTCCGCCTTTCGCCTTTCGCCTTTCACCTTTCGCCTTTCGCCTTTCACCTTTCGCCTTTCGCCTTTCGCCTTTCGCCTTTCGCCTTTCGCCTTTCGCCTTTCGCCTTTCGCCTTTCGCTTTCGCCTTTCGCCTTTCGCCTTTCGCCTTTCGCCATTCGCCTTTCGCATTTCGACTTTCGCACTTCGCCTTTCGTCTTTCGCCTTTCGCATTTCGCCTTTAGCCTTTTGAAATACGAATCTATAATTTCGAATTTTCCATTTCGCATTTTCAATTTCAACTTTTGTATTTTATATTTTGAATATCGTTTTTTCTTTTGCTTTAGGCATTTCAAATTTCTCCATTTTTATTTCATGTTTTGAAAATCGTTTTTCCTTTTGCCTTAGGCATTTTGAATTTGCCTCTCGCACCTCGCCTTTCGCCTTTCGCCTTTCGCCTTCCGCCTTCCGCCTTTCGCCTTTCGCCTTTCGCCTTTCGCCTTTCGCCTTTCGCCTTTCGCCTTTCGCCTTTCGCCTTTCGCCTTTCGCCTTTCGCCTTTCGCCTTTCGCCTTTCGCCTTTCGCCTTTCGCCTTTCGCCTTTCGCATTTCGCCTTTCGCCTTTCTCCTTTCGCCTTTCGCCATTCGCCTTCGCCTTTCGCCTTTCGCCTTTCGCCTTTCGCCTTTCGCCTTTCGCCTTTCGCCTTTCGCGTTTCGCCTTTCGCCTTTCGCCTTTCGCCTTTCGCCTTTCACCTTCCGCCTTTCGCCTTTCGCCTTTCGCCTTTCGCCTTTCGCCTTTCGCCTTTCGCCTTTCGCCTTTCGCCTTTCACCTTCCGCCTTTCGCCTTCCGCCTTTCGCCTTTCGCCTTTCGCCTTTCGCCTTTCGCCTTTCGCCTTTCGCCTTTCGCCTTTCGCCTTTCGCCTTTCGCCTTTCGCCTTTCGCCTTTCGCCTTTCGCCTTTCGCCTTTCGCCTTTCACCTTCCGCCTTTCGCCTTCCGCCTTTCGCCTTTCGCCTTTCGCCTTTCGCCTTTCGCCTTTCGCCTTTCGCCTTTCGCCTTTCGCCTTTCGCCTTTCGCCTTTCGCCTTTCGCCTTTCACCTTCCGCCTTTCGCCTTCCGCCTTTCGCCTTTCGCCTTTCGCCTTTCGCCTTTCGCCTTTCGCCTTTCACCTTCCGCCTTTCGCCTTCCGCCTTTCGCCTTTCGCCTTTCACCTTCCGCCTTTCGCCTTTCGCCTTTCGCCTTTCGCCTTTCGCGCCTTTCGCCTTTCGCCTTTCGCCTTTCGCGTTTCGCCTTTCGCCTTTCGCCTTTCGCCTTTCGCCTTTCGCCATTCGCCTTTCGCCTTTCGCCTTTCACTTTCCGCCTTTCGCCTTTCGCCTTTCGCCTTTCGCCTTTCGCCTTTCGCCTTTCGCCTTTCGCCTTTCGCCTTTCGCCTTTCGCCTTTCGCCTTTCGCCTTTCGCCTTTCGCCTTTCGCCTTTCGCCTTTCGTCTTTCGCCTTTCGTCTTTCGCCTGTCGCCTTTCGCCTTTCGCCTTTCACCTTTCGCCTTTCGCCTTTCGCCTTTCGCCTTTCGCCTTTCGCCTTTCGCCTTTCGCCTTTCGCTTTTCGCCTTTCGCCTTTCGCCTTTCGCCTTTCGCCTTTCGACTTTCGACTTTCGCCCTTCGCCTTTCGTCTTTCGCCTTTCACCTTCCGCCTTTCGCCTTTCGCCTTTCGCCTTTCGCCTTTCGCCTTTCGCCTTTCCCTTTCGCCTTTCGCCTTTCGCCTTACGCCTTTCGCCTTTCGCCTTTCGCCTTTCACCTTCCGCCTTTCGCCTTTCGCGTTTCGCCTTTCGCCTTTCGCCTTTCCCCTTTCCCCTTTCGCCTTTCGCCTTTCGCCTTTCGCCTTTCGCCTTTCGCCTTTCGTCTTTCGCCTTTCGCTTTCGCCTTTCGCCTTTCGTCTTTCGCCTTTCGCCTGTCGCCTTTCGCCTTTCGCCTTTCACATTTCGCCTTTCGCCTTTCGCCTTTCGTCTTTCGCCTTTCGCTTTCACCTTTCGCCTTTCGCCTTTCGCCTTTTGCCTTTCGCCTTTCGCCTTTCGACTTTCGCCCTTCGCCTTTCGCCTTTCGCCTTTCGCCTTTCGCCTTTCGCAATTCGCCTTTAGCATTTTGAAATACAAATTTATAATTTCGAATTTTCCATTTCGCATTTTCAATTTCAACTTTTGTATTTTATATTTTGAATATCGTTTTTTCTTTTGCTTTAGGCATTTCAAATTTCTCCATTTTTATTTCATGTTTTGAAAATCGTTTTTCCTTTTGCCTTAGGCATTTTGACTTTTGCTTCTCGCCCCTCGCCTTTCGCCTTTCGCCTTTCGCCTTTCGCCTTCCGCCTTTCGCCTTTCGCCTCTCGCTTTTCGCCTTTCGCCTTTCGCCTTTCGCCTTTCGCCTTTCGCCTTTCGCCTTTCGCCTTTCGCCTTTCGCCTTTCGCCTTTCGCCTTTCGCCTTTCGCCTTTCGCCTTTCGCCTTTCGCCTTTCACCTTTCGCCTTTCGCCTTTCACCTTTCGCCTTTCGCCTTTCGCCTTTCGCCTTTCGCCTTTCGCCTTTCGCCTTTCGCCTTTCGCTTTCGCCTTTCGCCTTTCGCCTTTCGCCTTTCGCCATTCGCCTTTCGCATTTCGACTTTCGCACTTCGCCTTTCGTCTTTCGCCTTTCGCATTTCGCCTTTAGCCTTTTGAAATACGAATCTATAATTTCGAATTTTCCATTTCGCATTTTCAATTTCAACTTTTGTATTTTATATTTTGAATATCGTTTTTTCTTTTGCTTTAGGCATTTCAAATTTCTCCATTTTTATTTCATGTTTTGAAAATCGTTTTTCCTTTTGCCTTAGGCATTTTGAATTTGCCTCTCGCACCTCGCCTTTCGCCTTTCGCCTTTCGCCTTCCGCCTTCCGCCTTTCGCCTTTCGCCTTTCGCCTTTCGCCTTTCGCCTTTCGCCTTTCGCCTTTCGCCTTTCGCCTTTCGCCTTTCGCCTTTCGCCTTTCGCCTTTCGCCTTTCGCCTTTCGCCTTTCGCCTTTCGCCTTTCGCCTTTCGCATTTCGCCTTTCGCCTTTCTCCTTTCGCCTTTCGCCATTCGCCTTCGCCTTTCGCCTTTCGCCTTTCGCCTTTCGCCTTTCGCCTTTCGCCTTTCGCCTTTCGCGTTTCGCCTTTCGCCTTTCGCCTTTCGCCTTTCGCCTTTCGCCTTTCACCTTCCGCCTTTCGCCTTTCGCCTTTCGCCTTTCGCCTTTCGCCTTTCGCCTTTCGCCTTTCGCCTTTCGCCTTTCACCTTCCGCCTTTCGCCTTCCGCCTTTCGCCTTTCGCCTTTCGCCTTTCGCCTTTCGCCTTTCGCCTTTCGCCTTTCGCCTTTCGCCTTTCGCCTTTCGCCTTTCGCCTTTCGCCTTTCGCCTTTCGCCTTTCGCCTTTCACCTTCCGCCTTTCGCCTTCCGCCTTTCGCCTTTCGCCTTTCGCCTTTCGCCTTTCGCCTTTCGCCTTTCGCCTTTCGCCTTTCGCCTTTCGCCTTTCGCCTTTCGCCTTTCGCCTTTCGCCTTTCACCTTCCGCCTTTCGCCTTCCGCCTTTCGCCTTTCGCCTTTCGCCTTTCGCCTTTCGCCTTTCGCCTTTCACCTTCCGCCTTTCGCCTTCCGCCTTTCGCCTTTCGCCTTTCACCTTCCGCCTTTCGCCTTTCGCCTTTCGCCTTTCGCCTTTCGCCTTTCGCGCCTTTCGCCTTTCGCCTTTCGCCTTTCGCGTTTCGCCTTTCGCCTTTCGCCTTTCGCCTTTCGCCTTTCGCCATTCGCCTTTCGCCTTTCGCCTTTCACTTTCCGCCTTTCGCCTTTCGCCTTTCGCCTTTCGCCTTTCGCCTTTCGCCTTTCGCCTTTCGCCTTTCGCCTTTCGCCTTTCGCCTTTCGCCTTTCGCCTTTCGCCTTTCGCCTTTCGCCTTTCGTCTTTCGCCTTTCGTCTTTCGCCTGTCGCCTTTCGCCTTTCGCCTTTCACCTTTCGCCTTTCGCCTTTCGCCTTTCGCCTTTCGCCTTTCGCCTTTCGCCTTTCGCCTTTCGCTTTTCGCCTTTCGCCTTTCGCCTTTCGCCTTTCGCCTTTCGACTTTCGACTTTCGCCCTTCGCCTTTCGTCTTTCGCCTTTCACCTTCCGCCTTTCGCCTTTCGCCTTTCGCCTTTCGCCTTTCGCCTTTCGCCTTTCCCTTTCGCCTTTCGCCTTTCGCCTTACGCCTTTCGCCTTTCGCCTTTCGCCTTTCACCTTCCGCCTTTCGCCTTTCGCGTTTCGCCTTTCGCCTTTCGCCTTTCCCCTTTCCCCTTTCGCCTTTCGCCTTTCGCCTTTCGCCTTTCGCCTTTCGCCTTTCGTCTTTCGCCTTTCGCTTTCGCCTTTCGCCTTTCGTCTTTCGCCTTTCGCCTGTCGCCTTTCGCCTTTCGCCTTTCACATTTCGCCTTTCGCCTTTCGCCTTTCGTCTTTCGCCTTTCGCTTTCGCGTTTCTCCTTTCGTCTTTCGCCTGTCGCCTTTCGCCTTTCGCCTTTCGCCTTTCGCCTTTCGCCTTTCGCCTTTTGCCTTTCGCCTTTCGCCTTTCGCCTTTCGCCTTTCGCCTTTCGCCTTTCGCCTTTCGCCTTTCGCCATTCGCCTTTCGCCTTTCGCCTTTCACTTTCCGCCTTTCGCCTTGCGCCTTTCGCCTTTCGCCTTTCGTATTTCGCCTTTCGCTTTCGCCTTTCGCCTTTCGTCTTTCGCCTGTCGCCTTTCGCCTTTCGCCTTTCGCCTTTCGCCTTTCACCTTTCGCCTTTCGCCTTTCACCTTTCGCCTTTCGCCTTTCGCCTTTCGCCTTTCGCCTTTCGCCTTTCGCCTTTCGCCTTTCGCCTTTCGCCTTTCGCCTTTCGCCTTTCGCCTTTCGCCTTTCGCCTTTCGCCTTTCGCCTTTCGCCTTTCGCCTTTCGCCTTTCGCCTTTCACCTTCCGCCTTTCGCCTTTCGCCTTTCGCCTTTCGCCTTTCGCCGTTCGCCTTTCGCCTTTCGCCTTTCCCCTTTCCCCTTTCGCCTTTCGCCTTTCGCCTTTCGCCTTTCGCCTTTCGCCTTTCGCCTTTCGCCTTTCGCCTTTCGCCTTTCGCCTTTCGCCTTTCGCCTTTCGCCTTTCGCCTTTCGCCTTTCGCCTTTCGCCTTTCGCCTTTCGCCTTTCGCCTTTCGCCTTTCGCCTTTCGCCTTTCGCATTTCGCCTTTCGCCTTTCACCTTTCGCCTTTCACCTTTCGCCTTTCGCCTTTCGCCTTTTGCCTTTCGCCTTTCGCCTTTCGACTTTCGCCCTTCGCCTTTCGCCTTTCGCCTTTCGCCTTTCGCCTTTCGCAATTCGCCTTTAGCATTTTGAAATACAAATTTATAATTTCGAATTTTCCATTTCGCATTTTCAATTTCAACTTTTGTATTTTATATTTTGAATATCGTTTTTTCTTTTGCTTTAGGCATTTCAAATTTCTCCATTTTTATTTCATGTTTTGAAAATCGTTTTTCCTTTTGCCTTAGGCATTTTGACTTTTGCTTCTCGCCCCTCGCCTTTCGCCTTTCGCCTTTCGCCTTTCGCCTTCCGCCTTTCGCCTTTCGCCTTTCGCTTTTCGCCTTTCGCCTTTCGCCTTTCGCCTTTCGCCTTTCGAAATTCGCCTTTCGCCTTTCGCCTTTCGCCTTTCGCCTTTCGCCTTTCGCCTTTCGCCTTTCGCCTTTCGCCTTTCACCTTTCGCCTTTCGCCTTTCACCTTTCGCCTTTCGCCTTTCGCCTTTCGCCTTTCGCCTTTCGCCTTTCGCCTTTCGCCTTTCGCTTTCGCCTTTCGCCTTTCGCCTTTCGCCTTTCGCCATTCGCCTTTCGCATTTCGACTTTCGCACTTCGCCTTTCGTCTTTCGCCTTTCGCATTTCGCCTTTAGCCTTTTGAAATACGAATCTATAATTTCGAATTTTCCATTTCGCATTTTCAATTTCAACTTTTGTATTTTATATTTTGAATATCGTTTTTTCTTTTGCTTTAGGCATTTCAAATTTCTCCATTTTTATTTCATGTTTTGAAAATCGTTTTTCCTTTTGCCTTAGGCATTTTGAATTTGCCTCTCGCACCTCGCCTTTCGCCTTTCGCCTTCCGCCTTCCGCCTTTCGCCTTTCGCCTTTCGCCTTTCGCCTTTCGCCTTTCGCCTTTCGCCTTTCGCCTTTCGCCTTTCGCCTTTCGCCTTTCGCCTTTCGCCTTTCGCCTTTCGCCTTTCGCCTTTCGCCTTTCGCATTTCGCCTTTCGCCTTTCTCCTTTCGCCTTTCGCCATTCGCCTTCGCCTTTCGCCTTTCGCCTTTCGCCTTTCGCCTTTCGCCTTTCGCCTTTCGCGTTTCGCCTTTCGCCTTTCGCCTTTCGCCTTTCGCCTTTCGCCTTTCACCTTCCGCCTTTCGCCTTTCGCCTTTCGCCTTTCGCCTTTCGCCTTTCGCCTTTCGCCTTTCGCCTTTCGCCTTTCGCCTTTCACCTTCCGCCTTTCGCCTTCCGCCTTTCGCCTTTCGCCTTTCGCCTTTCGCCTTTCGCCTTTCGCCTTTCGCCTTTCGCCTTTCGCCTATCGCCTTTCGCCTTTCGCCTTTCGCCTTTCGCCTTTCACCTTCCGCCTTTCGCCTTTCGCCTTTCGCCTTTCGCCTTTCGCCTTTCGCCTTTCGCCTTTCGCCTTTCGCCTTTCGCCTTTCGCCTTTCGCCTTTCGCCTTTCACCTTCCGCCTTTCGCCTTTCGCCTTTCGCCTTTCGCCTTTCGCCTTTCGCCTTTCGCCTTTCACCTTCCGCCTTTCGCCTTCCGCCTTTCGCCTTTCGCCTTTCGCCTTTCGCCTTTCGCCTTTCGCATTTCGCCTTTCGCCTTTCGCCTTTCGCCTTTCGCCTTTCGCCTTTCGCCTTTCGCCTTTCGCCTTTCACCTTCCGCCTTTCGCCTTCCGCCTTTCGACTTTCGCCTTTCGCCTTTCGCCTTTCGCCTTTCGCCTTTCGCCTTTCGCCTTTCGCCTTTCGCCTTTCGCCTTTCGCCTTTCGCCTTTCGCCTTTCGCCTTTCGCCTTTCGCCTTTCGCCTTTCGCCTTTCGCTTTTCGCCTTTCGCCTTTCGCCTTTCGCCTTTCGCCTTTCGACTTTCGACTTTCGCCCTTCGCCTTTCGTCTTTCGCCTTTCACCTTCCGCCTTTCGCCTTTCGCCTTTCGCCTTTCGCCTTTCGCCTTTCGCCTTTCGCCTTTCGCCTTTCGCCTTTCGCCTTTCCCTTTCGCCTTTCTCCTTTCGCCTTACGCCTTTCGCCTTTCGCCTTTCGCCTTTCACCTTCCGCCTTTCGCCTTTCGCGTTTCGCCTTTCGCCTTTCGCCTTTCGCCTTTCGCCTTTCGCCTTTCGCCTTTCGCCTTTCGCCTTTCGCCTTTCACCTTCCGCCTTTCGCCTTCCGCCTTTCGCCTTTCGCCTTTCGCCTTTCGCCTTTCGCTTTTCGCCTTTCGCCTTTCGCTTTTCGCCTTTCGCCTTTCGCCTTTCGCCTTTCGCCTTTCGACTTTCGACTTTCGCCCTTCGCCTTTCGTCTTTCGCCTTTCACCTTCCGCCTTTCGCCTTTCGCCTTTCGCCTTTCGCCTTTCGCCTTTCGCCTTTCCCTTTCGCCTTTCGCCTTTCGCCTTACGCCTTTCGCCTTTCGCCTTTCGCCTTTCACCTTCCGCCTTTCGCCTTTCGCGTTTCGCCTTTCACCTTCCGCCTTTCGCCTTTCGCCTTTCGCCTTTCGCCTTTCGCCTTTCGCCTTTCACCTTTCGCCTTTCGCCTTTCGCCTTTCGCCTTTCGCCTTTCGCCTTTCGCCTTTCGCCTTTCGCCTTTCGCCTTTCACCTTCCGCCTTTCGCCTTCCGCCTTTCGCCTTTCGCCTTTCGCCTTTCGCCTTTCGCCTTTCGTCTTTCGCCTTTCGCCTTTCGCCTTTCACCTTCCGCCTTTCGCCTTCCGCCTTTCGCCTTTCGCCTTTCGCCTTTCGCCTTTCGCCTTTCGCCTTTCGCCTTTCACCTTCCGCCTTTCGCCTTCCGCCTTTCGCCTTTCGCCTTTCGCCTTTCGCCTTTCGCCTTTCTCCTTTCGCCTTTCGCCATTCGCCTTCGCCTTTCGCCTTTCGCCTTTCGCCTTTCGCCTTTCGCCTTTCGCCTTTCGCCTTTCGCCTTCCGCCTTTCGCCTTTCGCCTTTCGCCTTTCGCCTTTCGCCTTTCGCCTTTCGCCTTTCGCCTTTCGCCTTTCACCTTCCGCCTTTCGCCTTCCGCCTTTCGACTTTCGCCTTTCGCCTTTCGCCTTTCGCCTTTCGCCTTTCGCCTTTCGCCTTTCGCCTTTCCCCTTACGCCTTTCGCCTTTCGCCTTTCGCCTTTCGCCTTTCGCCTTTCACCTTCCGCCTTTCGCCTTCCGCCTTTCGCCTTTCGCCTTTCGCCTTTCGCCTTTCGCCTTTCGCCTTTCGCCTTTCACCTTTCGCCTTTCGCCTTTCGCCTTTCGCCTTTCGCCTTTCGCCTTTCGCCTTTCGCCTTTCCTCTTACGCCTTTCGCCTTTCGCCTTTCGCCTTTCGCCTTTCGCCATTCGCCTTTCGCCTTTCGACTTTCGCCTTTCGTCTTTCGCCTTTCGCCTTTCGCCTTTCGCCTTTCGCCTTTCGCCTTTCGCCTTTCGCCTTTCGCCTTTCGCCTTTCGCCTTTCGCCTTTCGCCTTTCGTCTTTCGCCTTTCGCCTTTCGCCTTTCGCCTTTCGCCTTTCGCCTTACGCCTTTCGCCTTTCGCCTTTCGCCTTTCGCCTTTCGCCTTTCACCTTCCGCCTTTCACCTTTCGCCTTTCGCCTTTTGCCTTTCGCCTTTCGCCTTTCGCCTTTCGCCTTTCGACTTTCGCCCTTCGCCTTTCGTCTTTCGCCTTTCGCCTTTCGCTATTCGCCTTTAGCATTTTGAAATACAAATTTATAATTTCGAATTTTCCATTTCGCATTTTCAATTTCAACTTTTGTATTTTATCTTTTGAATATCGTTTTTTCCTTTGCTTTAGGCATTTTAAATTTCTCCATTTTCATTTCATGTTTTGAAAATCGTTTTCCTTTTGCCTTCCGCTTTTCGCCTTTTGCCTTTCGCCTTTCGCCTTTCGCCTTTCGTCTTTCGCCTTTCGCCTTTCGCCTTTCGCCTTTCGCCTTTCGCCTTTCGCCTTTCGCCTTTCGCCTTTCGCCTTTCGCCTTTCGCCTTTCGCCTTTCGCCTTTCGCCTTTCGCCTTTCGTATTTCGCCTTTCACCTTCCGCCTTCCGCCTTTCGCCTTTCGCCTTCCGCCTTTCGCCTTTCCCCTTTCACCTTCCGCCTTTCGCCTTTCGCCTTTCGCCTTTCGCCTTTCGCCTTTCGTCTTTCGCCTTTCGCCTTTCGCCTTTCGCCTTTCACTTTTCGCCTTTCGCCATTCACCTTTCGTCTTTCGCCTTTTGCCTTTCGCCTTTCGCCTTTCGACTTTCGCCCTTCGCCTTTCGTCTTTCGCCTTTCGCAATTCGCCTTTCGCCATTCGCCTTCCGCCTTTCACCTTTCGCCTTTCGCCTTCCGCCTTTCGCCTTTCGCCTCTCGCCTTTCGCCTAACGCCTTTCGCCTTTCGCCTTTCGCCTTACGCCTTTCGCCTTTCGCCTTTCGCCTTTCGCCTTTCGCCTTTCGCCTTTCACCTTTCGCCTTTCGCCTTTCACCTTTCGCCTTTCGCCTTTCGCCTTTCGCCTTTTGCATTTCGCCTTTCGACTTTCGCCCTTCGCCTTTCGTCTTTCGCCTTTCGCAATTCGCCTTTAGCATTTTGAAATACAAATTTATAATTGTGAATTTTCCATTTCGCATTTTCAATTTCAACTTTTGTATTTTATCTTTTGAATATCGTTTTTTCTTTTGCTATAGGCATTTTAAATTTCTCCATTTTCGCGTTTCGCCTTTCGCCTTACGCCTTTCGCCTTTCGCCTTTCGCCTTTCGCCTTTCGCCTTTCGCCTTTCGCCTTTCGCCTTTCGCCTTTCGCCTTTCGCCTTTCGCCTTTCGCCTTTCGCCTTTCACCTTCCGCCATTCGCCTTCCGCCTTTCGCCTTTCGCCTTTCACCTTCCGCCTTTCGCCTTTCGCCTTTCGCCTTTCGCCTTTCGCCTTTCGCCTTTCGCCTTTCGCCTTTCGCCTTTCGCCTTTCGCCTTTCGCCTGTCGCCTTTCGCCTTTCGCCTTTCGCCTTTCGCCTTTCCCCTTTCCCCTTTCGCCTTTCGCCTTTCGCCATTCGCCTTTCGCCTTTCGACAATCGCCCTTCGCCTTTCGTCTTTCGCCTTTCGCATTTCGCCTTTCGCCTTTAGCCTTTTGAAATACGAATTTATAATTTCGAATTTTCCATTTCGCATTTTCAATTTCAACTTTTGTATATTATCTTTTGAATATCGTTTCTTCTTTTGCTTTAGGCATTTTAAATTTCTCCATTTTCATTTGAAAATCGTTTTTCCTTTTGCCTTAGGCATTTTGACTTTTGCCTCTCGCCCTTCGCCAATCGCCTTTCGCCTATCGCCTTTCGCCTTTCGCCTTCCGCCTTTCGCCTTTCGCTTTTCGCCTTTCGCTTTTCGCCTTTCGCCTTTCGCCTTTCGCCTTTCGCCTTTCGCCTTTCGCCTTTCGCCTTTCGCCTTTCGCCTTTCGCCTTTCGCCTTTCGCCTTTCGCCTTTCGCCTTTCGCCTTTCGCCTTACGCCTTTCACCTTCCGCCTTTCGCCTTTCGCCTTTCGCCTTTCGCCTTTCGCCTTTCGCCTTTCGCCTTTCGCCTGTCGCCTTTCGCTTTCGCCTTTCGCCTTTCGCCTTTCACTTTTCGCCTTTCGCCTCTCGCCTTTCGCCTTACGCCTTTCGCCTTTCGCCTTTCGCCTTACGCCTTTCGCCTTTCGCCTTTCGCCTTTCGCCTTTCGCCTTTCACCTTTCGCCTTTCGCCTTTCACCTTTCGCCTTTCGCCTTTCGCCTTTTGCATTTCGCCTTTCGACTTTCGCCCTTCGCCTTTCGTCTTTCGCCTTTCGCAATTCGCCTTTAGCATTTTGAAATACAAATTTATAATTGTGAATTTTCCATTTCGCATTTTCAATTTCAACTTTTGTATTTTATCTTTTGAATATCGTTTTTTCTTTTGCTATAGGCATTTTAAATTTCTCCATTTTCGCGTTTCGCCTTTCGCCTTTCGCCTTACGCCTTTCGCCTTTCGCCTTTCGCCTTTCGCCTTTCGCCTTTCGCCTTTCGCCTTTCGCCTTTCGCCTTTCGCCTGTCGCCTTTCGCCTTTCGCCTTTCGCCTTTCGCCTTTCGCCTTTCGCCTTTCGCCTTTCGCCTTTCGCCTTTCACCTTTCGCCATTCGCCTTTCACCTTTCGCCTTTCGCCTTTTGCATTTCGCGTTTCGCCTTTCGACTTTCGCCCTTCGCCTTTCGTCTTTCGCCTTTCGCAATACGCCTTTAGCATTTTGAAATACAAATTTATAATTTCGAATTTTCCATTTCGCATTTTCAATTTCAACTTTTGTATTTTATCTTTTGAATATCGTTTTTTCTTTAGCTTTAGGCATTTTAAATTTCTCCATTTTCATTTCATGTTTTGAAAATCGTTTTTCCTTTTGCCTTCCGCTTTTCGCCTTTCGCCTTTCGCCTTTCACTTTTCGCCTTTCGCCATTCACCTTTCGCCTTTCGCCTTTTGCCTTTCGCCTTTCGCCTTTCGACTTTCGCCCTTCGCCTTTCGTCTTTCGCGTTTCGCAATTCGCCTTTCGCCATTCGCCTTCTGCCTTTCACCTTTCGCCTTTCGCCTTCCGCCTTTCGCCTTTCGCCTTACGCCTTTCGCCTTTCGCCTTTCGCCTTACGCCTTTCGCCTTTCGCCTTTCGCCTTTCGCCTTTCGCCTTTCGCCTTTCACCTTTCGCCTTTCGCCTTTCACCTTTCGCCTTTCGCCTTTCGCCTTTTGCATTTCGCCTTTCGACTTTCGCCCTTCGCCTTTCGTCTTTCGCCTTTCGCAATTCGCCTTTAGCATTTTGAAATACAAATTTATAATTGTGAATTTTCCATTTCGCATTTTCAATTTCAACTTTTGTATTTTATCTTTTGAATATCGTTTTTTCTTTTGCTATAGGCATTTTAAATTTCTCCATTTTCGCGTTTCGCCTTTCGCCTTTCGCCTTACGCCTTTCGCCTTTCGCCTTTCGCCTTCCGCCTTTCGCCTTTCGCCTTACGCCTTTCGCCTTTCGCCTTTCGCCTTACGCCTTTCGCCTTTCGCCTTTCGCCTTTCGCCTTTCGCCTTTCGCCTTTCACCTTTCGCCTTTCGCCTTTCACCTTTCGCCTTTCGCCTTTCGCCTTTTGCATTTCGCCTTTCGACTTTCGCCCTTCGCCTTTCGTCTTTCGCCTTTCGCAATTCGCCTTTAGCATTTTGAAATACAAATTTATAATTGTGAATTTTCCATTTCGCATTTTCAATTTCAACTTTTGTATTTTATCTTTTGAATATCGTTTTTTCTTTTGCTATAGGCATTTTAAATTTCTCCATTTTCGCGTTTCGCCTTTCGCCTTTCGCCTTACGCCTTTCGCCTTTCGCCTTTCGCCTTTCGCCTTTCGCCTTTCGCCTTTCGCCTTTCGCCTTTCGCCTTTCACCTTCCGCCATTCGCCTTCCGCCTTTCGCCTTTCACCTTCCGCCTTTCGCCTTTCGCCTATCGCCTTTCGCCTTTCGCCTTCCGCCTTTCGCCTTTCGCTTTTCGCCTTTCGCTTTTCGCCTTTCGCCTTTCGCCTTTCGCCTTTCGCCTTTCGCCTTTCGCCTTTCGCCTTTCGCCTTTCGCCTTTCGCCTTTCGCCTTTCGCCTTTCGCCTTTCGCCTTTCGCCTTTCGCATTTCGCCTTTCGCCTTTCGCCTTTCGCCTTTCGCCTTACGCCTTTCACCTTCCGCCTTTCGCCCTTCGCCTTTCGCCTGTCGCCTTTCGCTTTCGCCTTTCGCCTTTCGCCTTTCACCTTTCGCCTTTCGCCTCTCGCCTTTCGCCTTACGCCTTTCGCCTTTCGCCTTTCGCCTTACGCCTTTCGCCTTTCGCCTTTCGCCTTTCGCCTTTCGCCTTTCACCTTTCGCCTTTCGCCTTTCACCTTTCGCCTTTCGCCTTTCGCCTTTCGCCTTTTGCATTTCGCCTTTCGACTTTCGCCCTTCGCCTTTCGTCTTTCGCCTTTCGCAATTCGCCTTTAGCATTTTGAAATACAAATTTATAATTGTGAATTTTCCATTTCGCATTTTCAATTTCAACTTTTGTATTTTATCTTTTGAATATCGTTTTTTCTTTTGCTATAGGCATTTTAAATTTCTCCATTTTCGCGTTTCGCCTTTCGCCTTTCGCCTTACGCCTTTCGCCTTTCGCCTTTCGCCTTTCGCCTTTCGCCTTTCGCCTTTCGCCTTTCGCCTTTCGCCTTTCGCCTTTCGCCTGTCGCCTTTCGCCTTTCGCCTTTCGCCTTTCGCCTTTCGCCTTTCGCCTTTCGCCTTTCGCCTTTCACCTTTCGCCATTCGCCTTTCACCTTTCGCCTTTCGCCTTTTGCATTTCGCCTTTCGCCTTTCGACTTTCGCCCTTCGCCTTTCGTCTTTCGCCTTTCGCAATACGCCTTTAGCATTTTGAAATACAAATTTATAATTTCGAATTTTCCATTTCGCATTTTCAATTTCAACTTTTGTATTTTATCTTTTGAATATCGTTTTTTCTTTTGCTTTAGGCGTTTTAAATTTCTCCATTTTCATTTCATGTTTTGAAAATCGTTTTTCCTTTTGCCTTCCGCTTTTCGCCTTTCGCCTTTCGCCTTTCGCCTTTCGCCTTTCGCCTTTCACTTTTCGCCTTTCGCCATTCACCTTTCGCCTTCCGCCTTTTGCCTTTCGCCTTTCGACTTTCGCCCTTCGCCTTTCGTCTTTCGCCTTTCGCAATTCGCCTTTCGCCATTCGCCTTCCGCCTTTCACCTTTCGCATTTCGCCTTCCGCCTTTCGCCTTTCGCCTCTCGCCTTTCGCCTTACGCCTTTCGCCTTTCGCCTTTCGCCTTACGCCTTTCGCCTTTCGCCTTTCGCCTTTCGCCTTTCGCCTTTCGCCTTTCACCTTTCGCCTTTCGCCTTTCACCTTTCGCCTTTCGCCTTTCGCCTTTTGCATTTCGCCTTTCGACTTTCGCCCTTCGCCTTTCGTCTTTCGCCTTTCGCAATTCGCCTTTAGCATTTTGAAATACAAATTTATAATTGTGAATTTTCCATTTCGCATTTTCAATTTCAACTTTTGTATTTTATCTTTTGAATATCGTTTTTTCTTTTGCTATAGGCATTTTAAATTTCTCCATTTTCGCGTTTCGCGTTTCGCCTTTCGCCTTACGCCTTTCGCCTTTCGCCTTTCGCCTTTCGCCTTTCGCCTTTCGCCTTTCGCCTTTCACCTTCCGCCATTCGCCTTCCGCCTTTCGCCTTTCGCCTTTCACCTTCCGCCTTTCGCCTTTCGCCTTTCGCCTTTCGCCTTTCGCCTTTCGCCTTTCGCCTTTCGCCTTTCGCCTTTCGCCTGTCGCCTTTCGCCTTTCGCCTTTCGCCTTTCGCCTTTCGCCTTTCGCCTTTCGCCTTTCGCCTTTCGCCTTTCGCCTTTCCCCTTTCGCCTTTCGCCTTTCGCCTTTCGCCTTTCGCCTTTCGCCTTTCGCCTTTCGCCTTTCGCCTTTCGCCTTTTGCATTTCGCCTTTCGACTTTCGCCCTTCGCCTTTCGTCTTTCGCCTTTCGCAATTCGCCTTTAGCATTTTGAAATACAAATTTATAATTTCGAATTTTCCATTTCGCATTTTCAATTTCAACTTTTGTATTTTACCTTTTGAATAACGTTTTTTCTTTTGCTTTAGGCATTTTAAATTTCTCCATTTTTATTTCATGTTTTGAAAATCGTTATTCCTTTTGCCTTAGGCATTTTGACTTTTGCCTCTCGCCCTTCACCTTTCGCCTTTCGCCTTCCGCCTTTCGCCTTTCGCCTTTCGCCTTTCGCCTTTCGCCTTTCGCCTTTCGCCTTTCGCCTTTCGCCTTTCGCCTTTCGCCTTTCGCCTTTCGCCATTAGCCTTTCGACAACGGCCCTTCGCCTTTCGTCTTTCGCCTTTGGCATTTCGCCTTTAGCCTTTTGAAATACGAATTTATAATTTCGAATTTTCCATTTCGCATTTTCAATTTCAACTTTTGTATTTTATCTTTTGAATATCGTTTTTTCTTTTGCTTTAGGCATTTTAAATTTCTCCATTTTTATTTCATGTTTTGAAAATCGTTTTTCCTTTTGCCTTAGGCATTTTGACTTTTGCCTCTCGCCCTTCACCTTTCGCCTTGCGCCTTTCGCCTTTCGCCTTCCGCCTTTCGCCATTCGCCTTTCACCTTTCGCCGTTCGCCTTTCGCCTTTCGCCTTTCGCCATTCGCCTTTCGCCATTCGACAATCGCCCTTCGCCTTTCGTCTTTCGCCTTTCGCATTTCGCCTTTAGCCTTTTGAAATACGAATTTATAATTTCGAATTTTCCATTTCGCATTTTCAATTTCAACTTTTGTATATTATCTTTTGAATATCGTTTCTTCTTTTGCTTTAGGCATTTTAAATTTCTCCATTTTCATTTTAAAATCGTTTTTCCTTTTGCCTTAGGCATTTTGACTTTTGCCTCTCGCCCTTCGCCTTTCGCCTTTCGCCTATCGCCTTTCGCCTTTCGCCTTCCGCCTTTCGCCTTTCGCCTTTCGCCTTTCGCTTTTCGCCTTTCGCCTTTCGCCTTTCGCCTTTCGCCTTTCGACTTTCGCCTTTCGCCTTTCGCCTTTCGCCTTTCGCCTTTCGCCTTTCGCCTTTCGCCTTACGCCTTTCACCTTCCGCCTTTCGCCTTTCGCCTTTCGCCTTTCGCCTTTCGCCTTTCGCCTTTCGCCTTTCGCCTTTCGCCTTTCGCCTTTCGCCTTTCGCCTGTCGCTTTTCGCCTTTCGCCTTTCGCCTTTCGCCTTTCGCCTTTCGCCTTTCGCCTTTCGCCTTTCACCTTTCGCCTTTCGCCTTTCGCCTTTCACCTTTCGCCTTTCGCCTTTTGCATTTCGCCTTTCGACTTTCGCCCTTCGCCTTTCGCAATACGCCTTTAGCATTTTGAAATACAAATTTATAATTTCGAATTTTCCATTTCGCATTTTCAATTTCAACTTTTGTATTTTATCTTTTGAATATCGTTTTTTCTTTTGCTTTAGGCATTTTAAATTTCTCCATTTTTATTTCATGTTTTGAAAATCGTTTTTCCTTTTGCCTTAGGCATTTTGACTTTTGCCTCTCGCCCTTCACCTTTCGCCTTGCGCCTTTCGCCTTTCGCCTTCCGCCTTTCGCCATTCGCCTTTCACCTTTCGCCGTTCGCCTTTCGCCTTTCGCCTTTCGCCATTCGCCTTTCGCCTTTCGACAATCGCCCTTCGCCTTTCGTCTTTCGCCTTTCGCATTTCGCCTTTAGCCTTTTGAAATACGAATTTATAATTTCGAATTTTCCATTTCGCATTTTCAATTTCAACTTTTGTATTTTATCTTTTGAATATCGTTTTTTCTTTTGCTTTAGGCATTTTAAATTTCTCCATTTTCATTTCATGTTTTGAAAATCGTTTTTCCTTTTGCCTTCCGCTTTTCGCCTTTCGCCTTTCGCCTTTCGCCTTTCGCCTTACGCCTTTCACCTTCCGTCTTTCGCCTTTCGCCTTTCCCCTTTCCCCTTTCGCCTTTCGCCTTTCGCCTTTCGCCTTTCGCCTTTCGCCTTTCGCCTTTCGCCTTTCGCCTTTCGCCTTTCGCCTTTCGCCTTTCGCCTTTCGCCTTTCGCCTTTCGCCTTTCGCCTTTCGCCTTTCGCCTTTCACCTTTCGCCTTTCACATTTCGCCTTTCGCCTTTCGCCTTTCGCCTTTTGCATTTCGCCTTTCGCCTTTCGACTTTCGCCCTTCGCCTTTCGTCTTTCGTCTTTCGCAATTAGCCTTTAGCATTTTGAAATACAAATTTATAATTTCGAATTTTCCATTTCGCATTTTCAATTTCAACTTTTGTATTTTATCTTTTGAATATCGTTTTTTCTTTTGCTTCAGGCATTTTAAATTTCTCTATTTTCATTTCATGTTTTGAAAATCGTTTTTCCTTTTGCCTTCCGCGTTTCGCCTTTCGCCTTTCGCCTTTCGCTTTTCGCCTTTCACCTTTCGCCTTACGCCTTTCGCCTTTCGCCTTTCGCCTTTCGACTTTCGCCTTTCGCCTTTCGCCTTTCGCCTTTCACCTTCCGCCTTTCGCCTTTCGCCTTTCGCCTTTCGTCTTTCGCCTTTCGCACTTCGCCTTTAGCCTTTTGAAATACGAATTTATAATTTCGAATTTTCCATTTCGCATTTTCAATTTCAACTTTTGTATTTTATCTTTTGAATATCGTTTCTTCTTTTGCTTTAGGTGTTTTAAATTTCTCCATTTTTATTTCATGTTTTGAAAATCGTTTTTCCTTTTGCCTTAGGCATTTTGACTTTTGCCTCTCGCCCTTCACCTTTCGCCTTTCGCCTTTCGCCTTCCGCCTTTCGCCTTTCGCCGTTCGCCTTTCGCCTTTCACTTTTCGCCTTTCGCCTTTCAACTTTCGCCTTTCGCCTTTCGCCTTTCGCCTTTCGCCTTTCGCCTTTCGCCTTTCGCCTTTCGCCTTTCGCCTTTCGCCTTTCACCTTCCGCCTTTCGCCTTTCGCCTTCCGCCTTTCGCCTTTCGCCTTTCGCCTTTCGCCTTTCGCCTTTCGCCTTTCGCCTTTCGCCTTTCGCCTTTCGCCTTTCACCTTTCGCCTTTCGCCTTTCGCCTTTTGCCTTTCGCCTTTCGCCTTTCGACTTTCGCAATTCGCCTTTAGCATTTTGAAATACAAATTTATAATTTCGAATTCTCCATTTCGCATTTTCAATTTCAACTTTTGTATTTTATCTTTTGAATATCGTTTTTTCCTTTGCTTTAGGCATTTTAAATTTCTCCATTTTCATTTCATGTTTTGAAAATCGTTTTTCCTTTTGCCTTAGGCATTTTGACTTTTGCCTCTCGCCCTTCACCTTTCGCCTTTCGCCTTTCGCCTTCCGCCTTTCGCCTTTCGCCGTTCGCCTTTCGCCTTTCACTTTTCGCCTTTCGCCTTTCAACTTTCGCCTTTCGCCTTTCGCCTTTCGCCTTTCGCCTTTCGCCTTTCGCCTTTCGCCTTTCGCCTTTCGCCTTTCGCCTTTCGCCTTTCACCTTCCGCCTTTCGCCTTTCGCCTTCCGCCTTTCGCCTTTCGCCTTTCGCCTTTCGCCTTTCGCCTTTCGCCTTTCGCCTTTCGCCTTTCGCCTTTCGCCTTTCGCCTTTCGCCTTTCGCCTTTCGCCTGTCGCTTTTCGCCTTTCGCCTTTCGCCTTTCGCCTTTCGCCTTTCGCCTTTCGCCTTTCGCCTTTCACCTTCCGCCTTTCGCCTTTCGCCTTCCGCCTTTCGCCTTTCGCCTTTCGCCTTTCGCCTTTCGCCTTTCGCCTTTCGCCTTTCGCCTTTCGCCTTTCGCCTTTCGCCTTTCACCTTCCGCCTTTCGCCTTTCGCCTTTCGCCTTTCGTCTTTCGCCTTTCGCCTTTCGCCTTTCGCCTTTCACTTTTCGCCCTTCGCCTTTCTCCTTTCGCCTTTCGCCTTTTGCCTTTCGCCTTTCGCCTTTCGACTTTCGCCCTTCGCCTTTCGTCTTTCGCCTTTCGCAATTCGCCTTTCGCCTTCCGCCTTTCACCTTTTGCCTTTCGCCTTCCGCCTTTCGCCTTTCGCCTCTCGCCTTTCGCCTTACGCCTTTCGCCTTTCGCCTTTCGCCTTACGCCTTTCGCCTTTCGCCTTTCGCCTTTCGCCTTTCGCCTTTCGCCTTTCACCTTTCGCCTTTCGCCTTTCACCTTTAGCCTTTCGGCTTTCGCCTTTCGCATTTTGCATTTCGCCTTTCGACTTTCGCCCTTCACCTTCCGCCATTCGCCTTCCGCCTTTCGCCTTTCGCCTTTCACCTTCCGACTTTCGCCTTTCGCCTTCCGCCTTTCGCCTTCCGCCTTTCGCCTTTCGTCTTTCGCCTTTCGCCTTTCGCTTTTCGCCTTTCGCCTTTCGCCTTTCGCCTTTCGCCTTTCGCCTTTCGCCTTTCGCCTTTCGCCTTTCGCCTTTCGCCTTTCGCCTATCGCCTTTCGCCTTTTGCCTTTCGCCTTTCGCCTTTCACCTTTCGCCTTTCGCCTTTCGCCTTTCACTTTTCGCCTTTCGCCTTTCAACTTTCGCCTTTCGCCTTTCGCCTTTCGCCTTTCGCCTTTCGCCTTTCGCCTTTCGCCTTTCGCCTTTCGCCTTTCGCCTTTCGCCTTTCACCTTCCGCCTTTCGCCTTTCGCCTTCCGCCTTTCGCCTTTCGCCTTTCGCCTTTCGCCTTTCGCCTTTCGCCTTTCGCCTTTCGCCTTTCGCCTTTCGCCTTTCGCCTTTCGCCTTTCGCCTTTCGCCTGTCGCTTTTCGCCTTTCGCCTTTCGCCTTTCGCCTTTCGCCTTTCGCCTTTCGCCTTTCGCCTTTCACCTTCCGCCTTTCGCCTTTCGCCTTCCGCCTTTCGCCTTTCGCCTTTCGCCTTTCGCCTTTCGCCTTTCGCCTTTCGCCTTTCGCCTTTCGCCTTTCGCCTTTCGCCTTTCACCTTCCGCCTTTCGCCTTTCGCCTTTCGCCTTTCGTCTTTCGCCTTTCGCCTTTCGCCTTTCGCCTTTCACTTTTCGCCCTTCGCCTTTCTCCTTTCGCCTTTCGCCTTTTGCCTTTCGCCTTTCGCCTTTCGACTTTCGCCCTTCGCCTTTCGTCTTTCGCCTTTCGCAATTCGCCTTTCGCCTTCCGCCTTTCACCTTTTGCCTTTCGCCTTCCGCCTTTCGCCTTTCGCCTCTCGCCTTTCGCCTTACGCCTTTCGCCTTTCGCCTTTCGCCTTACGCCTTTCGCCTTTCGCCTTTCGCCTTTCGCCTTTCGCCTTTCGCCTTTCACCTTTCGCCTTTCGCCTTTCACCTTTAGCCTTTCGGCTTTCGCCTTTCGCATTTTGCATTTCGCCTTTCGACTTTCGCCCTTCACCTTCCGCCATTCGCCTTCCGCCTTTCGCCTTTCGCCTTTCACCTTCCGACTTTCGCCTTTCGCCTTCCGCCTTTCGCCTTCCGCCTTTCGCCTTTCGTCTTTCGCCTTTCGCCTTTCGCTTTTCGCCTTTCGCCTTTCGCCTTTCGCCTTTCGCCTTTCGCCTTTCGCCTTTCGCCTTTCGCCTTTCGCCTTTCGCCTTTCGCCTATCGCCTTTCGCCTTTTGCCTTTCGCCTTTCGCCTTTCGCCTTTCACCTTTCGCCTTTCGCCTTTCACCTTTCGCCTTTCGCCTTTCGCCTTTTGCATTTCGCCTTTCGACTTTCGCCCTTCGCCTTTCGTCTTTCGCCTTTCGCAATTCGCCTTTAGCATTTTGAAATACAAATTTATAATTTCGAATTTTCCATTTCGCATTTTCAATTTCAAGTTTTGTATTTTATCTTTTGAATAACGTTTTTTCTTTTGCTTTAGGCATTTTAAATTTCTCCATTTTTATTTCATGTTTTGAAAATCGTTTTTCCTTTTGCCTTAGGCATTTTGACTTTTGCCTCTCGCCCTTCACCTTTCGCCTTTCGCCTTCCGCCTTTCGCCTTTCGCCTTTCGCCTTTCGCCTTTCGCCTTTCGCCTTTCGCCTTTCGCCTTTCGCCTTTCGCCTTTCGCCTTTCGCCATTCGCATTTCGACAACGGCCCTTCGCCTTTCGTCTTTCGCCTTTCGCATTTCGCCTTTAGCCTTTTGAAATACGAATTTATAATTTCGAATTTTCCATTTCGCATTTTCAATTTCAACTTTTGTGTTTTATCTTTTGAATATCGTTTTTTCTTTTGCTTTAGGCATTTTAAATTTCTCCATTTTTATTTCATGTTTTGAAAATCGTTTTTCCTTTTGCCTTAGGCATTTTGACTTTTGCCTCTCGCCCTTCACCTTTCGCCTTGCGCCTTTCGCCTTTCGCCTTCCGCCTTTCGCCATTCGCCTTTCGCCTTTCGCCTTTCACCTTTCGCCGTTCGCCTTTCGCCTTTCGCCTTTCGCCATTCGCCTTTCGCCTTTCGACAATCGCCCTTCGCCTTTCGTCTTTCGCGTTTCGCATTTCGCCTTTAGCCTTTTGAAATACGAATTTATAATTTCGAATTTTCCATTTCGCATTTTCAATTTCAACTTTTGTATATTATCTTTTGAATATCGTTTCTTCTTTTGCTTTAGGCATTTTAAATCTCTCCATTTTCATTTGAAAATCGCTTTTCCTTTTGCCTTAGGCATTTTGACTTTTGCCTCTCGCCCTTCGCCTTACGTCTTTCGCCTATCGCCTTTCGCCTTTCGCCTTCCGCCTTTCGCCTTTCGCATTTCGCCTTTCGCCTTTCGCCTTTCGCCTTTCGCCTTTCGCCTTTCGCCTTTCGCCTTTCGCCTTTCGCCTTTCGCCTTTCGCCTTTCGCCTTTCGCCTTTCGACTTTCGCCCTTCGCCTTTCGTCTTTCGCCTTTCGCAATTCGCCTTTCGCCTTTCGCCTTCCGCCTTTCACCTTTCGCCTTTCGCCTTCCGCCTTTCGCCTTTCGCCTCTCGCCTTTCGCCTTACGCCTTTCGCCTTTCGCCTTTCGCCTTACGCCTTTCGCCTTTCGCCTTTCGTCTTTCGCCTTTCGCAATTCGCCTTTAGCATTTTGAAATACAAATTTATAATTGTGAATTTTCCATTTCGCATTTTCAATTTCAACTTTTGTATTTTATCTTTTGAATATCGTTTTTTCTTTTGCTATAGGCATTTTAAATTTCTCCATTTTCGCGTTTCGCTTTTCGCCTTTCGCCTTACGCCTTTCGCCTTTCGCCTTTCGCCTTTCGCCTTTCGCCTTTCGCCTTTCGCCTTTCGCCTTTCGCCTTTCGCCTTTCGCCTTTCGCCTTTCGCCTTTCGCCTTTCGCCTTTCGCCTTTCGCCTTTCGCCTTTCGCCTTTCGCCTTTCGCCTTTCGCCTTTCGCCTTTCGCCTTTCGCCTTTCGCCTTTCCCCTTTCGCCTTTCGCCTTTCGCCTTTCGCCTTTCGCCATTCGCCTTTCGCCTATCGCCTTTCGCCTTTCGCCTTTCGCCTTTCGCCTTTCGCCTTTCGACTTTCACCTTTCGCCTTTCGCCTTTCACCTTTCGCCTTTCGCCTTTCGCCATTCGCCTTTCGCCTTTCGCCTTTCACCTTCCGCCATTCGCCTTCCGCCTTTCGCCTTTCACCTTCCGCCTTTCGCCTTTCGCCTTTCGCCTTTCGCCTTTCGCCTTTCGCCTTTCGCCTTTCGCCTTTCGCCTTTCGCCTTTCGCCTTTCGCCTTTCGCCTTTCGCCTTTCGCCTTTCGCCTTTCGCCTTTCGCCTTTCGCCTTTCGCCTTTCGCCTTTCGCCTTTCGCCTTTCGCCTTTCGCCTTTCGCCTTTCCCCTTTCGCCTTTCGCCTTTCGCCTTTCGCCTTTCGCCATTCGCCTTTCGCCTATCGCCTTTCGCCTTTCGCCTTTCGCCTTTCGCCTTTCGCCTTTCGACTTTCACCTTTCGCCTTTCGCCTTTCACCTTTCGCCTTTCGCCTTTCGCCTTTCGCCTTTTGCACTTCGCCTTTCGACTTTCGCCCTTCGCCTTTCGTCTTTCGCCTTTCGCAATTCGCCTTTAGCATTTTGAAATACAAATTTATAATTTCGAATTTTCCATTTCGCATTTTCAATTTCAACTTTTGTATTTTATCTTTTGAATAACGTTTTTTCTTTTGCTTTAGGCATTTTAAATTTCTCCATTTTTATTTCATGTTTTGAAAATCGTTTTTCCTTTTGCCTTAGGCATTTTGACTTTTGCCTCTCGCCCTTCACCTTTCGCCTTCCGCCTTTCGCCTTTCGCCTTTCGCCTTTCGCCTTTCGCCTTTCGCCTTTCGCCTTTCGCCTTTCGCCTTTCGCCTTTCGCCTTTCGCCTTTCGCCTTTCGCCTTTCGCCATTCGCCTTTCGACAACGGCCCTTCGCCTTTCGTCTTTCGCCTTTCGCATTTCGCCTTTAGCCTTTTGAAATACGAAATTATAATTTCGAATTTTCCATTTCGCATTTTCAATTTCAACTTTTGTATTTTATCTTTTGAATATCGTTTTTTCTTTTGCTTTAGGCATTTTAAATTTCTCAATTTTTATTTCATGTTTTGAAAATCGTTTTTCCTTTTGCCTTATGCATTTTGACTTTTGCCTCTCGCCCTTCACCTTTCGCCTTGCGCCTTTCGCCTTTCGCCTTCCGCCTTTCGCCATTCGCCTTTCGCCTTTCGCCTTTCACCTTTCGCAGTTCGCCTTTCGCCTTTCGCCTTTCGCCTTTCGCCATTCGCCTTTCGCCTTTCGACAATCGCCCTTCGACTTTCGTCTTTCGCCTTTCGCATTTCGCCTTTAGCCTTTTGAAATACTAATTTATAATTTCGAATTTTCCATTTCGCATTTTCAATTTCAACTTTTGTATATTATCTTTTGAATATCGTTTCTTCTTTTGCTTTAGGCATTTTAAATTTCTCCATTTTCATTTGAAAATTGTTTTTCCTTTTGCCTTAGGCGTTTTGACTTTTGCCTCTCGCCCTTCGCCTTTCGTCTTTCGCCTATCGCCTTTCGCCTTTCGCCTTCCGCCTTTCGCCTTTCGCCTTTCGCCTTTCGCCTTTCGCCTTTCGCCTTTCGCCTTTCGCCTTTCGCCTTTCGCCTTTCGCCTTTCGCCTTTCGCCTTTCGCCTTTCGCTTTTCGCCTTTCGCCTTTCGCCTTTCGCCTTTCGCCTTTCGCCTTTCGCCTTACGCCTTTCGCCTTTCGCCTTACGCCTTTCACCTTCCGCCTTTCGCCTTTCGCCTTTCGCCTTTCCCCTTTCGCCTTTCGCCTTTCGCCTTTCGCCTATCGCCTTTCGCCTTTCGCCTTCCGCCTTTCGCCTTTCGCCTTTCGCCTTTCGCCTTTCGCCTTTCGCCTTTCGCCTTTCGCCTTTCGCCTTTCGCCTTTCGCCTTTCGCCTTTCGCCTTTCGCCTTTCGCCTTTCGCCTTTCGCCTTTCGTCTTACGCCTTTCACCTTCCGCCTTTCGCCTTTCGCCTTTCGCCTTTCCCCTTTCGCCTTTCGCCTTTCGCCTTTCGCCTTTCGCCTTTCGCCTGTCGCCTTTCGCCTTTCGCCTTTCGCCTTTCGCCTTTCGCCTTTCGCCTTTCGCCTTTCGCCTTTCGCCTTTCGCCTTTCGCCTTTCGCCTTTCGCCTGTCGCCTTTCGCCTTTCGCCTTTCGCCTTTCGCCTTGCGCCTTTCGCCTTTCGCCTTCCGCCTTTCGCCATTCGCCTTTCGCCTTTCGCCTTTCACCTTTCGCCGTTCGCCTTTCGCCTTTCGCCTTTCGCCATTCGCCTTTCGCCTTTCGACAATCGCCCTTCGACTTTCGGCTTTCGCCTTTCGCATTTCGCCTTTAGCCTTTTGAAATACGAATTTATAATTTCGAATTTTCCATTTCGCATTTTCAATTTCAACTTTTGTATTTTATCTTTTGAATATCGTTTTTCTTTTGCTTTAGGCATTTTAAATTTCTCCATTTTCATTTCATGTTTTGAAAATCGTTTTTCCTTTTGCCTTCCGCTTTTCGCCTTTCGCCTTTCGCCTTTCGCCTTTCGCCTTTCGCCTTTCGCCTTACGCTTTTCACCTTCCGTCTTTCGCCTTTCGCCTTTCCCCTTTCCCCTTTCGCCTTTCGCCTTTCGCCTTTCGCCTTTCGCCTTTCGCCTTTCGCCTTTCGCCTTTCGCCTTTCGCCTTTCGCCTTTCGCCTTTCGCCTTTCGCCTTTCGCCTTTCGCCTTTCGCCTTTCACCTTTCGCCTTTCATATTTCGACTTTCGCCTTTCGCCTTTCGCCTTTTGCATTTCGCCTTTCGCCTTTCGCCTTTCGACTTTCGCCCTTCGCCTTTCGTCTTTCGTCTTTCGCAATTAGCCTTTAGCATTTTGAAATACAAATTTATAATTTCGAATTTTCCATTTCTCATTTTCAATTTCAACTTTTGTATTTTATCTTTTGAATATCGTTTTTTCTTTTGTTTCAGGCATTTTAAATTTCTCCATTTTCATTTCATGTTTTGAAAATCGTTTTTCCTTTTGCCTTCCGCGTTTCGCCTTTCGCCTTTCGCATTTCGCTTTTCGCCTTTCACCTTTCGCCTTACGCCTTTCGCCTTTCGCCTTTCGCCTTTCGCCTTTCGCCTTTCGCCTTTCGCCTTTCGCCTTTCGCCTTTCGCCTTTCGCCTTTCGCCTTTCGCCTCCTTCCGCCTTTCGCATTTCGCCTTTCGCCTTTCGTCTTTCGCCTTTCGCATTTCGCCTTTAGCCTTTTGAAATACGAATTTATAATTTCGAATTTTCCATTTCGCATTTTCAATTTCAACTTTTGTATTTTATCTTTTGAATATCGTTTCTTCTTTTGCTTTAGGCGTTTTAAATTTCTCCATTTTTATTTCATGTTTTGAAAATCGTTTTTCCTTTTGCCTTAGGCATTTTGACTTTTGCCTCTCGCCCTTCACCTTTCGCCTTTCGCCTTTCGCCTTCCGCCTTTCGCCTTTCGCCTTTCGCCTTTCGCCTTTCGCCTTTCGCCGTTCGCCTTTCGCCTTTCGCCTTTCGCCTTTCGCCTTACGCCTTTCACCTTCCGCCTTTCGCCTTTCGCCTTCCGCCTTTCGCCTTTCGCCGTTCGCCTTTCAACTTTCGCCTTTCGCCTTTCGCCTTTCGCCTTTCGCCTTTCGCCTTTCGCCTTTCGCCTTTCGCCTTACGCCTTTCACCTTCCGCTTTTCGCCTTTCGCCTTCCGCCTTTCGCCTTTCGCCTTTCGCCTTTCGCCTTTCGCCTTTCGCCTTTCGCCTTTCGCCTTTCGCCTTTCGCCTTTCGCCTTTCACCTTTCGCCTTTCGCCTTTCGCCTTTTGCCTTTTGCCTTTCGCCTTTCGCCTTTCGACTTTCGGCCTTCGCCTTTCGTCTTTCGCCTTTCGCATTTTGCCTTTAGCATTTTGAAATACGAATTTATAATTTCGAATTTTCCATTTCGCATTTTCAATTTCAACTTTTGTATATTATCTTTTGAATATCGTTTTTTCTTTTGCTTTAGGCATTTTAAATTTCTCCATTTTCATTTGAAAATCGTTTTTCCTTTTGCCTTAGGCATTTTGACTTTTGCCTCACGACCTTCGCCTTTCGCTTATCGCCTTTCGCCTTTCGCCTTCCGCCTTTCGCCTTTCGCCTTTCGCCTTTCGCCTTTCGCCTTTCACCTTTCGCCTTTCGCCTTTCGCCTTTTGCCTTTCGCCTTTCGCCTTTCGACTTTCGCCCTTCGCCTTTCGTCTTTCGAATTTCGCATTTCGCCTTTAGCATTTTGAAATACGAATTTATAATTTCGAATTTTCCATTTCGCATTTTCAATTTCAACTTTTGTATATTATCTTTTGAATATCGTTTTTTCTTTTGCTTTAGGCATTTTAAATTTCTCCATTTTCATTTGAAAATCGTTTTTCCTTTTGCCTTAGGCATTTTGACTTTTGCCTCACGCCCTTCGCCTTTCGCTTATCGCCTTTCGCCTTCCGCTTTTCGCCTTTCACCTTTCGCCTTTCGCCTTTCGCCTTTCGCCTTTCGCTTTTCGCCTTTCGCCTTTCGCCTTTCGCCTTTCGCCTTTCGCTTTACACCTTTCACCTTCCGTCTTTCGCTTTTCGCCTTTCGCCTTTCGCCTTTCCCCTTTCGCCTTTCGCCTTTCGCCTTTCGCCTTTCGCCTTTCGCCTTTCGCCTTTCGCCTTTCGCCTTTCGCCTTTCGCCTTTCGCCTTTCACCTTTCGCCTTTCGCCTTTCACCTTTCGCCTTTCGCCTTTCGCCTTTTGCATTTCGCCTTTCGCTTTTCCACTTTCGCCCTTCGCCTTTCGTCTTTCGTCTTTCGCAATTAGCCTTTAGCATTTTGTAATACAAATTTATAATTTCGAATTTTCCATTTCGCATTTTCAATTTCAACTTTTGTATTTTATCTTTTGAATATCGTTTTTTCTTTTGTTTCAAGCATTTTAAATTTCTCCATTTTCATTTCATGTTTTGAAAATCGTTTTTCCTTTTGCATTCCGCGTTTCGCCTTTCGCCTTTCGCCTTTCGCCTTTCGCCTTTCGCCTTTCGCCTTTCGCCTTTCGCCTTTCGCCTTTCGCCTTTCGCCTTTCGCCTTTCGCCTTTCGCATTTCGCCTTTCGCCTTTCGCCTTACGCCTGTCACCTTCCGCCTTTCGCCTTTCGCCTTTCGCCTTTCCCCTTTCGCCTTTCGCCTTTCCCCTTTCGCCATCCGCCTTTCGCCTTTCGCCTTTCGCCTTTCCCCTTTCGCCTTTCGCCTTTCGCCTTTCGCCTTTCGCCTTTCGCCTTTTGCGTTTTTCCTTTTGCCTTAGGCATTTTGACTTTTGCCTCACGACCTTCGCCTTTCGCTTATCGCCTTTCGCCTTTCGCCTTCCGCCTTTCGCCTTTCGCCTTTCGCCTTTCGCCTTTCGCCTTTCACCTTTCGCCTTTCGCCTTTCGCCTTTTGCCTTTCGCCTTTCGCCTTTCGACTTTCGCCCTTCGCCTTTCGTCTTTCGAATTTCGCATTTCGCCTTTAGCATTTTGAAATACGAATTTATAATTTCGAATTTTCCAGTTCGCATTTTCAATTTCAACTTTTGTATATTATCTTTTGAATATCGTTTTTTCTTTTGCTTTAGGCATTTTAAATTTCTCCATTTTCATTTGAAAATCGTTTTTCCTTTTGCCTTAGGCATTTTGACTTTTGCCTCACGCCCCTCGCCTTTCGCTTATCGCCTTTCGCCTTTCGCCTTCCGCTTTTCGCCTTTCACCTTTCGCCTTTCGCCTTTCGCCTTTCGCCTTTCGCTTTTCGCCTTTCGCCTTTCGCCTTTCGCCTTTCGCCTTTCGCTTTACACCTTTCACCTTCCGTCTTTCGCTTTTCGCCGTTCGCCTTTCGCCTTTCCCCTTTCGCCTTTCGCCTTTCGCCTTTCGCCTTTCGCCTTTCGCCTTTCGCCTTTCGCCTTTCGCCTTTCGCCTTTCGCCTTTCGCCTTTCGCCTTTCACCTTTCGCCTTTCGCCTTTCACCTTTCGCCTTTCGCCTTTCGCCTTTCGCCTTTTGCATTTCGCCTTTCGCTTTTCCACTTTCGCCCTTCGCCTTTCGTCTTTCGCAATTAGCCTTTAGCATTTTGTAATACAAATTTATAATTTCGAATTTTCCATTTCGCATTTTCAATTTCAACTTTTGTATTTTATCTTTTGAATATCGTTTTTTCTTTTGTTTCAAGCATTTTAAATTTCTCCATTTTCATTTCATGTTTTGAAAATCGTTTTTCCTTTTGCATTCCGCGTTTCGCCTTTCGCCTTTCGCCTTTCGCCTTTCGCCTTTCGCCTTCCGCCTTTCGCCTTTCGCCTTTCGCCTTTCGCATTTCGCCTTTCGCCTTTCGCCTTACGCCTGTCACCTTCCGCCTTTCGCCTTTCGCCTTTCCCCTTTCGCCTTTCGCCTTTCCCCTTTCGCCATCCGCCTTTCGCCTTTCGCCTTTCGCCTTTCCCCTTTCGCCTTTCGCCTTTCGCCTTTCGCCTTTCGCCTTTCGCCTTTCCCCTTTCGCCTTTCGCCTTTCGCCTTTCGCCTTTCGCCTTTCGCCTTTCGCCTTTCGCCTTTCGCCTTTCGCCTTTCGCCTTTCGCCTTTCGCCTTTCGCCTTTCGCCTTTCGCCTTCCGTCTTTCGCCTTTCACCTTTCGCCTTTCGCCTATCACCTGTCGCCTTTCGCCTTTCGCCTTTTGCATTTCGCCTTTCGCCTTTCGACTTTCGCCCTTCGCCTTTCGTCTTTCGCCTTTCGCAATTCGCCTTTAGCATTTTGAAATACAAATTTATAATTTCGAATTTTCCATTTCGCATTTTCAATTTCAACTTTTGAATATCGTTTTTTCTTTTGCTTTAGGCATTTTAAATTTCTCCATTTTCATTTGAAAATCGTTTTTCCTTTTGCCTTAGGCATTTTGACTTTTGCCTCACGCCCTTCGCCTTTCGCTTATCGCCTTTCGCCTTTCGCCTTCCGCTTTTCGCCTTTCGCATTTCGCCTTTCGCCTTTCGCCTTTCGCCTTTCGCCTTTCGCCTTTCGCTTTTCGCCTTTAGCCTTTCGCCTTTCGCCTTTCGCCTTTCGCCTTTCGCCTTTCGCCTTTCGCCTTTCGCCTTTCGCCTTTCGCCTTTCGCCTTTCGCCTTTCGCCTTTCGCCTTTCGCCTTTCGCCTTTCACCTTCCGTCTTTCGCCTTTCGCCTTTCGCCTTTCGCCATTCGCCTTTCGCCTTTCGCCTTACGCCTTTCGCCTTTCGCCTTTCGCCTTTCGCCTTTCGCCTTTCGCCTTTCGCCTTTTACCTTTCGCCTTTCGCATTTCGCCTTTCGCCTTTCGCCTTTCGCCTTCCGCCTTTCGCCTTTAGCCTTTCGCCTTTCGCCTTTCGCCTTTCGCCTTTCGCCTTTCCCCTTTCGCCTTCCGCCTTTCGCCTTTCGCCTTTCGCCTTTCGCCTTTCGCCTTTCGCCTTTCGCCTTTCGCCTTTCGCCTTTCGCCTTTCGCCTTTCGCCTTTCACCTTTCGCCTTTCGCCTTTCGCCTTTTGCATTTCGCCTTTCGCCTTTCGACTTTCGCCCTTCGCCTTTCGTCTTTCGCCTTTCGCAATTCGCCTTTCGCCTTTCGCCTTTCGCCTTTTGCATTTCGCCTTTCGCCTTTCGACTTTCGCCCTTCGCCTTTCGTCTTTCGCCTTTCGCAATTCGCCTTTAGCATTTTGAAATACAAATTTATAATTTCGAATTTTCCATTTCGCATTTTCAATTTCAACTTTTGTATTTTATCTTTTGAATATCGTTTTTTCTTTTGCTTTAGGCATTTTAAATTTCTCCATTTTCATTTCATGATTTGAAAATCATTTTTCCTTTTGCCTTCCGCTTTTGGCCTTTCGCCTTTCGCTTTTCGCCTTTCGCCTTTCGCCTTTCGCCTTTCGCCTTTCGCCTTTTGCCTTTCGCCTTTCGCCTTTCGCCTTTCACCTTCCGCCTGTCGCCTTTCGCCTTTCGCCTTTCCCTTTCGCCTTTCGCCTTTCGCCTTTCGCCTTTCGCCTTTCGCCTTTCGCCTTTCGCCTTTCGCCTTTCGCCTTTCGCCTTTCGCCTTTCGCCTTTCGCCTTACGCCTTTCGCCTTTCGCCTTTCGTCTTTCGCCTTTCGGCTTTCGCCTTACGCCTTTCACCTTCCGCCTGTCGCCTTTCGCCTTTCGCCTTTCCCTTTCGCCTTCCACCTTTCGCCTTTCGCCTTTCGCCTTTCGCCTTTCGCCTTTCGCCTTTCGCCTTTCGCCTTTCGCCTTTCGCCTTTCGCCTTTCGCCTTTCGCCTTTCGCCTTTCGCCTTTCGCCTTTCGCCTTTCGCCTATCGCCTTTTGCATTTCGCCTTTCGCCTTTCGACTTTCGCCTTTCGACTTTCGCCCTTCGCCTTTCGTCTTTCGCCTTTCGCAATTCGCCTTTAGCACTTTGAAATACAAATTTATAATTTCGAATTTTCCATTTCGCATTTTCAATTTCAACTTTTGTATTTTATCTTTTGAATATCGTTTTTTCTTTTGCTTCAGGCACTTTAAATTTCTCCATTTTCATTTCATGTTTTGAAAATCGTTTTTCCTTTTGCCTTCCGCCTTTCGCCTTTCGCCTTTCGCCTTTCGCCTTTCCCCTTTCGCCTTTCGCCTTTCGCCTTTCGCCTTTCGCCTTTCGCCTTTCGCCTTTCGCCTTTCGACTTTCGCCTTTCGCCTTTCGCCTTTCGCCTTACGCCTTTCACCTTCCGCCTTTCGCCTTTCGCCTTTCGCCTTTCGCCTTTCGCCTTTCGCCTTTCGCCTTTCGCCTTACGCCTTTCGCCTTTCGCCTTTCGTCTTTCGCCTTTCGCCATTCGCCTTTCGCCTTTCGCCTTACGCCTTTCACCTTCCGCTTTTCACCTTTCGCCTTTCGCCTTTCCCCTTTCGCCTTTCGCCTTTCGCCTTTCGCTTTTCGCCTTTCGCCTTTCGCCTTTCGCCTTACGCCTTTCGTCTTTCGCCTTTGTCTTTCGCCTTTCTCCTTACGCCTTTCGCCTTTCGCCTTTCGCCTTTTGCATTTCGCCTTTCGCCTTTCGACTTTCGCCCTTCGCCTTTCGTCTTTTGCCTTTCGCAATTCGCCTTTAGCATTTTGAAATACAAATTTATAATTTCGAATTTTCCATTTCGCATTTTCAATTTCAACTTTTGTATTTTATCTATTGAAAACCTTTTTTTTTTTTGCTTTAGGCATTTTAAATTTCTCCATTTTCATTTCATGTTTTGACAATCATTTTTCCTTTTGCCTTCCGCTTTTCGCCTTTCGCCTTTCGCTTTTCGCCTTTCGCCTTTCGCCTTTCGCCTTTCGCCTTTCGCCTTTCGCCTTTCGCCTTTCGCCTTTCGCCTTTCGCCTTTCGCCTTTCGCCTTTTGCCTTGCGCCTTTCGCCTTACGCCTTTCGTCTTTCGCCTTTGTCTTTCGCCTTTCGCCTTTCGCCCTACGCCTTTCGCCTTTCGCCTTTCGCCTTTTGCATTTCGCCTTTCGCCTTTCGACTTTCGCCCTTCGCCTTTCGTCTTTCGCCTTTCGCAATTCGCCTTTAGCATTTTGAAATACAAATTTATAATTTCGAATTTTCCATTTCGCATTTTCAATTTCAACTTTTGTATTTTATCTTTTGAAAACCTTTTTTTTTTTTGCTTTAGGCATTTTAAATTTCTCCATTTTCATTTCATGTTTTGAAAATCATTTTTCCTTTTGCCTTCCGCTTTTCGCCTTTCGCCTTCCGCTTTTCGCCTTTCGTCTTTCGCCTTTCGAATTTCGCCTTTCGCCTTACGCCTTTCGCCTTTCGCCTTTCGCCTTACGCCTTTCGCCTTTCGCCTTTCGCCTTTCGCCTTTCGCCTTTCGTCTTTCGCCTTTCGCCTATCGCCTTTCGCCTTTCGTCTTTCGCTTTACGCCTTTCACCTTCCGTCTTTCACCTTTCGCCTTTCGCCTTTCGCCTTTCGCCTTTCGCCTTTCGCCTTACGCCTTTCGCCTTTCGCCTTTCGCCTTTCGCCTTTCCCCTTTCGCCTTTCGCCTTTCGCCTTTCGCCTTTCGCCTTTCGCCTTTCGCCTTTCGCCTTTCGCCTTTCGCCTTCCGCCTTTCGCCTTTCGCCTTTCACCTTTCGCCTTTCACCTTTCGCCTTTCGCCTTTCGCCTTTTGCATTTCGCCTTTCGCCTTTCGACTTTCGCCCTTCGCCTTTCGTCTTTCGCCTTTCGCAATTCGCCTTTAGCATTTTGAAATACAAATTTATAATTTTGAATTTTCCATTTCGCATTTTCAATTTCAACTTTTGTATTTTATCTTTTGAATATCGTTTTTTCTTTTGCTTTAGGCATTTTAAATTTCTCCATTTTCATTTCATGTTTTGAAAATCATTTTTCCTTTTGCCTTCCGCATTTCGCCTTTCGCCTTTCGCCTTTCGCCTTTCGCGTTTCGCCTTTCGCCTTTCGCCTTTCGCCTTTCGCCTTTCGCCTTTCGCCTTCCGCCTTTCGCCTTTCGCCTTTCGCCTTTCGCCTTTCGCCTTTCGCCTTTTACCTTTCGCCTTTCGCCTTTCGCCTTTCGCCTTTCGCATTTCCTCATTCGCCTTTCGCCTTTCGCCTTTCGACAATCGCCCTTCGCCTTTCGTCTTTCGCCTTTCGCATTTCGCCTTTAGCCTTTTGAAATACGAATTTATAATTTCGAATTTTCCATTTCGCATTTTCAATTTCAACTTTTGTATTTTATCTTTTGAATATCGTTTTTTCTTTTGCTTTAGGCATTTTAAATTTCTCCATTTTTATTTCATGTTTTGAAAATCGTTTTTCCTTTTGCCTTAGGCATTTTGTATTTGCCTCTCGCCCTTCACCTTTCGCCTTTCGGTTTTCGCCTTTCGCCTTCCGCTTTTCGCCTTTCGCCTTTCGCCTTTCGCCTTTCGCCTTTCGCCTTTCGCCTTTCGCCTTTCACTTTTCGCCTTTCGCCTTTCAACTTTCGCCTTTCGCATTTCGCCTTTCGCCTTTCGCCTTTCGCCTTTCACCTTCCGCCTTTCGCCTTTCGCCTTTCACCTTCCGCCTTTCGCCTTTCGCCTTCCGCCTTCGCCTTTCGCCTTCCGCCTTTCGCCTTTCGCCTTTCGCCTTTCGCCTTTTGCATTTCGCCTTTCGCCTTTCGACTTTCGCCCTTCGCCTTTCGTCTTTCGCCTTTCGCAATTCGCCTTTAGCATTTTGAAATACAAATTTATAATTTCGAATTTTCCATTTCGCATTTTCAATTTCAACTTTTGTATTTTATCTTTTGAATATCGTTTTTTCTTTTGCTTTAGGCATTTTAAATTTCTCCATTTTCATTTCATGTTTTGAAAATCATTTTTCCTTTTGCCTTCCGCTTTTCGCCTTTCGCCTTTCGCCTTTCGCATTTCGCCATTCGCCTTTCGCCTTTCGCCTTTCGACAATCGCCCTTCGCCTTTCGTCTTTCGCCTTTCGCATTTCGCCTTTAGCCTTTTGAAATACGAATTTATAATTTCGAATTTTCCATTTCGCATTTTCAATTTCAACTTTTGTATTTTATCTTTTGAATAGCGTTTTTTCTTTTGCTTTAGGCATTTTAAATTTCTCCATTTTTATTTCATGTTTTGAAAATCGTTTTTCCTTTTGCCTTAGGCATTTTGACTTTTGCCCCTCGCCCTTCACCTTTCGCCTTTCGCCTTTCGCCTTCCACCTTTCGCCTTTCGCCTTTCGCCTTTCGCCTTTCGCCTTTCGCCTTTCGCCTTTCGCCTTTCGCCTTTCGCCTTTCGCCTTTCGCCTTACGCCTTACGCCTTTCGTCTTTCGCCTTTGTCTTTCGCCTTTCGCCTTTCGCCTTACGCCTTTCGCCTTTCGCCTTTCGCCTTTCGCCTTTCGCCTTTCGTCTTTCGCCTTTCGCCTATCGCCTTTCGCCTTTCGCCATTCGCCTTTCGCCTTTCGCCTTTCGCCTTTCGCCTTTCGCCTTTCGCCTTTCGCCTTTCGCCTTTCGCCTTTCGCCTTTCGCCTTTCGCCTTTCGCCTTTCGCCTTTCGCCTTTCGCCTTTCGCCTTTCGCCTTTCGCCTTTCGCCTTTCGCCTTTCGCCTTTCGCCTTTCGCCTTTCGCCTTTCGCCTTACGCCTTTCGTCTTTCGCCTTTGTCTTTCGCCTTTCGCCTTTCGCCTTTTGCATTTCGCCTTTCGCCTTTCGACTTTCGCCCTTCGCCTTTCGTCTTTCGCCTTTCGCAATTCGCCTTTAGCATTTTGAAATACAAATTTATAATTTCGAATTTTCCATTTCGCATTTTCAATTTCAACTTTTGTATTTTATCTTTTGAATATCGTTTTTTCTTTTGCTTTAGGCATTTTAAATTTCTCCATTTTCATTTCATGTTTTGAAAATCATTTTTCCTTTTGCCTTTCGCCTTACGCCTTTCGCCTTTCGCCTTTCGTCTTTCGCCTTTCGCCTTTCGCCTTTCGCCTTTCGCCTTTCGCCTTTCGCCTTTCGCCTTACGCCTTCCGCCTTTCGCCTTTCGTCTTTCGTCTTTCGCCTTTGGCCTTTCGCCTTACGCCTTTCACCTTCCGCCTTTCGCCTTTCGCCTTTCGCCTTTCCCCTTTCGCCTTTCGCCTTTCGCCTTTCGCCTTTCGCCTTTCGCCTTTCGCCTTTCGCCTTTCGCCTTTCGCCTTTCGCCTTTCGCCTTTCGCCTTTCGCCTTTCGCCTTTCGCCTTTCGCCTTTCGCCTTTCGCCTTTCGCCTTACGCCTTACGCCGTTCGTCTTTCGCCTTTGTCTTTCGCCTTTCGCCTTTCGCCTTACGCCTTTCGCCTTTCGCCTTTCGCCTTTCGCCTTTCGCCTTTCGCTTTTCGCCTTTCGTCTTTCGCCTTTCGCCTATCGCCTTTCCCCTTTCGCCATTCGCCTTTCGCCTTACGCCTTTCGCCTTTCGCCTTTCGCCTTTCGCCTTTCGCCTTTCGCCTTTCGCCTTTCGCCTTTCGCCTTTCGCCTTTCGCCTTTCGCCTTTCGCCTTTCGCCTTTCGCCTTTCGCCTTTCGCCTTTCGCCTTTCGCCTTTCGCCTTTCGCCTTTCGCCTTTCGCCTTTCGCCTTTCGCCTTATGCCTTTCGTCTTTCGCCTTTGTCTTTCGCATTTCGCCTTTCGCCTTTTGCATTTCGCCTTTCGCCTTTCGCCTTTCGCCTTACGCCTTACGCCTTTCGTCTTTCGCCTTTGTCTTTCGCCTTTCGCCTTTCGCCTTTCGCCTTACGCCTTTCGCCTTTCGCCTTTCGCCTTTCGCCTTTCGCCTTTCGTCTTTCGCCTTTCGCCTATCGCCTTTCGCCTTTCGCCATTCGCCTTTCGCCTTTCGCCTTTCGTCTTTCGCCTTTCGCCTTTCGCCTTTCGCCTTTCGCCTTTCGCCTTTCGCCTTTCGCCTTTCGCCTTTCGCCTCTCGCATTTCCTCATTCGCCTTTCGCCTTTCGCCTTTCGACAATCGCCCTTCGCCTTTCGTCTTTCGCCTTTCGCATTTCGCCTTTAGCCTTTTGAAATACGAATTTATAATTTCGAATTTTCCATTTCGCATTTTCAATTTCAACTTTTGTATTTTATCTTTTGAATATCGTTTTTTCTTTTGCTTTAGGCATTTTAAATTTCTCCATTTTCATTTCATGTTTTGAAAATCATTTTTCCTTTTGCCTTCCGCTTTTCGCCTTTCGCCTTTCGCCTTTCGCATTTCGCCATTCGCCTTTCGCCTTTCGCCTTTCGACAATCGCCCTTCGCCTTTCGTCTTTCGCCTTTCGCATTTCGCCTTTAGCCTTTTGAAATACGAATTTATAATTTCGAATTTTCCATTTCGCATTTTCAATTTCAACTTTTGTATTTTATCTTTTGAATATCGTTTTTTCTTTTGCTTTAGGCATTTTAAATTTCTCCATTTTTATTTCATGTTTTGAAAATCGTTTTTCCTTTTGCCTTAGGCATTTTGACTTTTGCCCCTCGCCCTTCACCTTTCGCCTTTCGCCTTTCGCCTTTCGCCTTCCACCTTTCGCCTTTCGCCTTTCGCCTTTCGCCTTTCGCCTTTCGCCTTTCGCCTTTTGCCTTTCGCCTTTCGCCTTTCGCCTTTCGCCTTTCGCCTTTCGCATTTCGCCATTCGCCTTTCGCCTTTCGCCGTTCGACAATCGCCCTTCGCCTTTCGTCTTTCGCCTTTCGCCTTTCACTTTTCGCCTTTCGCCTTTCACCTTTCGCCTTTCGCCTTTCGCCTTTCGCTTTTTGCATTTCGCCTTTCGCCTTTCGACTTTCGCCCTTCGCCTTTAGTCTTTCGCTTTCGCAATTCGCCTTTAGCATTTTGAAATACAAATTTATAATTTCGAATTTTCCATTTCGCATTTTCAATTTCAAATTTGTATTTTATCTTTTGAATATCGTTTTTTCTTTTGCTTTAAAATGCATTTCTCCATTTTCATTTCATGTTTTGAAAATCGTTTTTCCTTTTGCCTTCCGCTTTTCGCCTTTCGCCTTTCGCCTTTCGCCTTTCGCCTTTCGCCTTCCGCTTTTCGCCTTTCGCCTTTGGCCTTTCGCCTTTCGCCTTTCGCATTTCCTCATTCGCCTTTCGCCTTTCGCCTTTCGACAATCGCCCTTCGCCTTTCGTCTTTCGCCTTTCGCATTTCGCCTTTAGCCTTTTGAAATACGAATTTATAATTTCGAATTTTCCATTTCGCATTTTCAATTTCAACTTTTGTATTTTATCTTTTGAATATCGTTTTTTCTTTTGCTTTAGGCATTTTAAATTTCTCCATTTTCATTTCATGTTTTGAAAATCATTTTTCCTTTTGCCTTCCGCTTTTCGCCTTTCGCCTTTCGCCTTTCGCATTTCGCCATTCGCCTTTCGCCTTTCGCCTTTCGCCTTTCGACAATCGCCCTTCGCCTTTCGTCTTTCGCGTTTCGCATTTCGCCTTTAGCCTTTTGAAATACGAATTTATAATTTCGAATTTTCCATTTCGCATTTTCAATTTCAACTTTTGTATTTTATCTTTTGAATATCGTTTTTTCTTTTGCTTCAGGCATTTTAAATTTCTCCATTTTTATTTCATGTTTTGAAAATCGTTTTTCCTTTTGCCTTAGGCATTTTGTATTTGCCTCTCGCCCTTCACCTTTCGCCTTTCGCCTTTCGGTTTTCGCCTTTCGCCTTCCGCCTTTCGCCTTTCGCCTTTCGCCTTTCGCCTTTAGCCTTTCACTTTTCGCCTTTCGCCTTTCAACTTTCGCCTTTCGCCTTTCGCCTTTCACCTTCCGCCTTTCGCCTTTCGCCTTTCACCTTCCGCCTTTCGCCTTTCGCCTTCCGCCTTTCGCCTTTCGCCTTTCGCCTTTCGCCTTTCGCCTTTCGCCTTTTGCATTTCGCCTTTCGCCTTTCTAATTTCGCCCTTCGCCTTTCGTCTTTCGCCTTTCGCAATTCGCCTTTAGCATTTTGAAATACAAATTTATAATTTCGAATTTTCCATTTCGCATTTTCAATTTCAACTTTTGTATTTTATCTTTTGAATATCGTTTTTTCTTTTGCTTTAGGCATTTTAAATTTCTCCATTTTCATTTCATGTTTTGAAAATCATTTTTCCTTTTGCCTTCCGCTTTTCGCCTTTCGCCTTTCGCATTTCGCCATTCGCCTTTCGCCTTTCGCCTTTCGACAATCGCCCTTCGCCTTTCGTCTTTCGCCTTTCGCATTTCGCCTTTAGCCTTTTGAAATACGAATTTATAATTTCGAATTTTCCATTTCGCATTTTCAATTTCAACTTTTGTATTTTATCTTTTGAATATCGTTTTTTCTTTTGCTTTAGGCATTTTAAATTTCTCCATTTTTATTTCATGTTTTGAAAATCGTTTTTCTTTTTGCCTTAGGCATTTTGACTTTTGCCCCTCGCCCTTCACCTTTCGCCTTTCGACTTTCGCCTTCCACCTTTCGCCTTTCGCCTTTCGCCTTTCGCCTTTCGCCTTTCGCCTTTTGCCTTTCGCCTTTCGCCTTTCGCCTTTCGCCTTTCGCCTTTCGCCTTTCGCCTTTCGCCTTTCGCATTTCGCCATTCGCCTTTCGCCTTTCGCCGTTCGACAATCGCCCTTCGCCTTTCGTCTTTCGCCTTTCGCCTTTCACTTTTCGCCTTTCGCCTTTCACCTTTCGCCTTTCGCCTTTCGCCTTTCGCTTTTTGCATTTCGCCTTTCGCCTTTCGACTTTCGCCCTTCGCCTTTCGTCTTTCGCCTTTCGCAATTCGCCTTTAGCATTTTGAAATACAAATTTATAATTTCGAATTTTCCATTTCGCATTTTCAATTTCAACTTTTGTATTTTATCTTTTGAATATCGTTTTTTCTTTTGCTTTAAAATGCATTTCTCCATTTTCATTTCATGTTTTGAAAATCGTTTTTCCTTTTGCCTTCCGCTTTTCGCCTTTCGCCTTTCGCCTTCCGCTTTTCGCCTTTCGCCTTTCGCCTTTCCCCTTTCGCCTTTCGCCTTTCACCTTTCGCCTTTCGCCTTTCGCCTTTCACCTTCCGCCTTTCGCCTTTCGCCTTTCGCCTTTCGCCTTTCGCCTTACGCCTTTCACCTTCCGCGTTTCGCCTTTCGCCTTTCGCCTTTCCCCTTTCGCCTTTCGCCTTTCGCCTTTCGCCTTTCGCCTTCCGCCTTTCGCCTTTCGCCTTTCGCCTTTCGCCTTTCGCCTTTCGCCTTTCGCCTTTCGCCTTTCGCCCTTCGCCTTTCGCCTTTCGCCTTTCGCCTTTCATCTTTCGCCTTTCGCATTTCGCCTTTCGCCTTTCGCCTTTCGCCTTCCGCCTTTCGCCTTTCGCCTTTCGCCTTTCGCCTTTCGCCTTTCGCCTTTCGCCTTTCGCCTTTCGCCTTTCGACTTTCGGCTTTCGCCTTTCGCCTTTCGCCTTTCGTCTTTCGCCTTTCGCAATTCGCCTTTAGCATTTTGAAATACAAATTTATAATTTCGAATTTTCCATTTCGCATTTTAAATTTCAACTTTTGTATTTTATCTTTTGAATATCGTTTTTTCTTTTGCTTCAGGCATTTTAAATTTCTCCATTTTTATTTCATGTTTTGAAAATCGTTTTTCCTTTTGCCTTAGGCATTTGGACTTTTGCCTCTCGCCCTTCACCTTTCGCCTTTCGCCTTTCGCCTTTCGCCTTTCCCCTTTCGCCTTTCGCCTTTCGCCTTTCACCTTTCGCCTTTCGCCTTTGGCCTTTCGCCTTTCGCCTTTCACCTTTCGCCTTTCGCCTTTCGCCTTTCGCCTTTCGCCTTTCGCCTTTCGCCTTTCGCCTTTCGCCTTTCGACTTTCGCCCTTCGCCTTTCGTTTTTCGCCTTTCGCCTTTCGCCTTACGCCTTTCGCCTTTCGCCTTTCGCCTTTCGTCTTTCGCCTTTCGCCTTTCGCCTTACGCCTTTCACCTTCCGCCTTTCGCCTTTCGCCTTTCGCCTTTCGCCTTTCCCCTTTCGCCTTCCGCCTTTCGCCTTTCGCCTTTCGCCTTTCGCCTTTCGCCTTTCGCCTTTCGCCTTTCGCCTTTCGCCTTTCGCCTTTCGCCTTTCGCCTTTCACCTTTCGCCTTTCGCCTTTCGCCTTTTGCATTTCGCCTTTCGCCTTTCGACTTTCGCCCTTCGCCTTTCGTCTTTCGCCTTTCGCAATTCGCCTTTAGCATTTTGAAATACAAATTTATAATTTCGAATTTTCCATTTCGCATTTTCAATTTCAACTTTTGTATTTTATCTTTTGAATATCGTTTTTTCTTTTGCTTTAGGCATTTTAAATTTCTCCATTTTCATTTCATGATTTGAAAATCATTTTTCCTTTCGCCTTTCGCCTTTCGCCTTTTGCCTTTCGCCTTTCGCCTTTCGCCTTTCGCCTTTCGCCTCTCGCCTTTCGCCTTTCGCCTTTCGCCTTTCGCCTTTCGCATTTCGCCTTTCGCCTTTCGCCTTTCGCCTTTCGCCTTTCGCCTTTCGCCTTTCGCCTTTCGCCTTTCGCCTTTCGCCTTTCGCCTTTCGCCTTTCGCCTTTCGCCTTTCGCCTCTCGCCTTTCGCCTTTCGCCTTTCGCCTTTCGCCTTTCGCCTTTCGCCTTTCGCCTTACGCCTTTCGCCTTTCGCCTTTCGTCTTTCGCCTTTCGCCTTTCGCCTTTTGCCTTACGCCTTTCACCTTCCGCCTGTCGCCTTTCGCCTTTCGCCTTTCCCTTTCGCCTTCCGCCTTTCGCCTTTCGCCTTTCGCCTTTCGCCTTTCGCCTTTCGCCTTTCGCCTTTTGCCTTTCGCCTTTCGCCTTTCGCCTTTCGCCTTTCGCCTTTCGCCTTTTGCATTTCGCCTTTCGCCTTTCGACTTTCGCCCTTCGCCTTTCGTCTTTCGCCTTTCGCCTTTCGCAATTCGCCTTTAGCATTTTGAAATACAAATTTATAATTTCGAATTTTCCATTTCGCATTTTCAATTTCAACTTTTGTATTTTATCTTTTGAATATCGTTTTTTCTTTTGCTTCAGGCACTTTAAATTTCTCCATTTTCATTTCATGTTTTGAAAATCGTTTTTCCTTTTGCCTTCCGCCTTTCGCCTTTCGCCTTTCGCCTTTCGCCTTTCGCCTTTCGCCTTTCGCCTTTCGCCTTTCGCCTTTCACCATTCGCCTTACGCCTTTCGCCTTTCCCCTTTCGCCTTTCGCCTTTCGCCTTTCGCCTTTCGCCTTTCGCCTTTCGACTTACGCCTTTCGCCTTTCGCCTTTCGCCTTACGCCTTTCACCTTCCGCCTTTCGCCTTTCGCCTTTCGCCTTTCGCCTTTCGCCTTTCGCCTTTCGCCTTTCGCCTTTCGCCTTTCGCCTTTCGCCTTTCGCCTTTCGCCTTTCGCCTTTCGCCTTTCGCCTTTCGCCTTTCGCCTTACGCCTTTCGCCTTTCGCCTTTCGTCTTTCGCCTTTCGCCTTACGCCTTTCACCTTCCGCCTTTCGCCTTTCGCCTTTCCCCTTTCGCCTTTCGCCTTTCGCCTTTCGCCTTTCGCCTTTCGCCTTTCGCCTTTCGCCTTTCGCCTTTCGCCTTTTGCATTTCGCCTTTTGCCTTTCGAATTTCGCCCTTCGCCTTTCGTCTTTTGCCTTTCGCAATTCGCCTTTAGCATTTTGAAATACAAATTTATAATTTCGAATTTTCCATTTCGCATTTTCAATTTCAACTTTTGTATTTTATCTTTTGAAAACCTTTTTTTTTTTGCTTTAGGCATTTCAAATTTCTCCATTTTCATTTCATGTTTTGACAATCATTTTTCCTTTTGCCTTCCGCTTTTCGCCTTTCGCCTTTCGCTTTTCGCCTTTCGCCTTTCGCCTTTCGCCTTTCGCCTTTCGCCTTTCGCCTTTTGCCTTGCGCCTTTCGCCTTACGCCTTTCGTCTTTCGCCTTTGTCTTTCGCCTTTCGCCTTTCGCCTTTCGCCTTACGCCTTTCGCCTTTCGCCTTTCGCCTTTCGCCTTTTGCATTTCGCCTTTCGCCTTTCGACTTTCGCCCTTTCGCCTTTCGCCTTTCGCCTTTCGCCTTTCGCCTTTCGCCTTTCGCCTTTCGCCTTTCGCCTTTCGCCTTTCGCCTTTCGCCTTTGGCATTTCGCCTTTCGCCTTTCGACTTTCGCCCTTCGCCTTTCGTCTTTCGCCTTTCGCAATTCGCCTTTAGCATTTTGAAATACAAATTTATAATTTCGAATTTTCCATTTCGCATTTTCAATTTCAACTTTTGTATTTTATCTTTTGAATATCGTTTTTTCTTTTGCTTCAGGCACTTTAAATTTCTCCATCTTCATTTCATGTTTTGAAAATCGTTTTTCCTTTTGCCTTCCGCCTTTCGCCTTTCGCCTTTCGCCTTTCGCCTTTCGCCTTTCACCTTTCGCCTTACGCCTTTCGCCTTTCCCCTTTCGCCTTTCGCCTTTCGCCTTTCGCCTTTCGCCTTTCGCCTTTCGCCTTTCGCCTTTCGCCTTTCGCCTTTCGACTTTCGCCTTTCGCCTTTCGCCTTTCGCCTTACGCCTTTCACCTTCCGCCTTTCGCCTTTCGCCTTTCGCCTTTCGCCTTTCGCCGCCTCTCGCCTTTCGCCTTTCGCCTTTCTCCTTTCGCCTTTCGCATTTCGCCTTTCGCCTTTCGCCTTTCGCCTTTCGCCTTTCGCCTTTCGCCTTTCGCCTTTCGCCTTTCGCCTTTCGCCTTTCGCCTTTCGCCTTTCGCCTTTCGCCTTTCGCCTTTCGCCTCTCGCCTTTCGCCTTTCGCCTTTCGCCTTTCGCCTTTCGCCTTTCGCCTTTCGCCTTTCGTCTTTCGCCTTTCGCCTTTCGCCTTTCGCCTTACGCCTTTCACCTTCCGCCTTTCGCCTTTCGCCTTTCCCCTTTCGCCTTTCGCCTTTCGGCTTTCGCCTTTCGCCTTTCGCCTTTCGCCTTTCGCCTTTCGCCTTACGCCTTTCGTCTTTCGCCTTTGTCTTTCGCCTTTCGCCTTTCGCCTTTCTCCTTACGCCTTTCGCCTTTCGCCTTTCGCCTTTCGCCTTTCGCCTTTCGCCTTTCGCCTTTCGCCTTTCGCCTTTCGCCTTTCGCCTTTCGCCTTACGCCTTTCGCCTTTCGCCTTTCGTCTTTCGCCTTTCGCCTTTCGCCTTTCGCCTTACGCCTTTCACCTTCCGCCTGTCGCCTTTCGCCTTTCGCCTTTCGCCTTTCGCCTTTCGCCTTTCGCCTTTCGCCTTTCGCCTTTCGCCTTTCGCCTTTCGCCTTTTGCATTTCGCCTTTCGACTTTCGCCCTTCGCCTTTCGTCTTTCGCCTTTCGCAATTCGCCTTTAGCATTTTGAAATACAAATTTATAATTTCGAATTTTCCATTTCGCATTTTCAATTTCAACTTTTGTATTTTATCTTTTGAAAAGCTTTTTTTTTTTGCTTTAGGCATTTTAAATTTCTCCATTTTCATTTCATGTTTTGACAATCATTTTTCCTTTTGCCTTCCGCTTTTCGCCTTTCGCCTTTCGCTTTTCGCCTTTCGCCTTTCGCCTTTCGCCTTTCGCCTTTCGCCTTTCGCCTTTCGCCTTTCGCCTTTTGCCTTGCGCCTTTCGCCTTACGCCTTTCGTCTTTCGCCTTTGTCTTTCGCCTTTCGCCTTTCGCCTTACGCCTTTCGCCTTTCGCCTTTCGCCTTTTGCATTTCGCCTTTCGCCTTTCGACTTTCGCCCTTCGCCTTTCGTCTTTCGCCTTTCGCAATTCGCCTTTAGCATTTTGAAATACAAATTTATAATTTCGAATTTTCCATTTCGCATTTTCAATTTCAACTTTTGTATTTTATCTTTTGAAAACCTTTTTTTTTTTTGCTTTAGGCATTTTAAATTTCTCCATTTTCATTTCATGTTTTGAAAATCATTTTTCCTTTTGCCTTCCGCTTTTCGCCTTTCGCCTTTCGCTTTTCGCCTTTCGCCTTTGGCCTTCGGCTTACGCCTTTCGCCTTTCGCCTTTCGTCTTTCGCCTTTCGCCTTTCGCCTTTCGCCTTTCGCCTTTTGCCTTGCGCCTTTCGCCTTACGCCTTTCGTCTTTCGCCTTTGTCTTTCGCCTTTCACCTTTCGCCTTTCGCCTTTCGCCTTCCACCTTTCGCCTTTCGCCTTTCGCCTTTCGCCTTTCGCCTTTCGCCTTTTGCCTTTCGCCTTTCGCCTTTCGCCTTTCGCCTTTCGCCTTTCGCCTTTCGCCTTTCGCCTTTCGCATTTCGCCATTCGCCTTTCGCCTTTCGCCGTTCGACAATCGCCCTTCGCCTTTCGTCTTTCGCCTTTCGCCTTTCACTTTTCGCCTTTCGCCTTTCACCTTTCGCCTTTCGCCTTTCGCCTTTCGCTTTTTGCATTTCGCCTTTCGCCTTTCGACTTTCGCCCTTCGCCTTTCGTCTTTCGCCTTTCGCAATTCGCCTTTAGCATTTTGAAATACAAATTTATAATTTCGAATTTTCCATTTCGCATTTTCAATTTCAACTTTTGTATTTTATCTTTTGAATATCGTTTTTTCTTTTGCTTTAAAATGCATTTCTCCATTTTCATTTCATGTTTTGAAAATCGTTTTTCCTTTTGCCTTCCGCTTTTCGCCTTTCGCCTTTCGCCTTTCGCCTTTCGCCTTCCGCTTTTCGCCTTTCGCCTTTGGCCTTTCGCCTTTCGCCTTTCCCCTTTCGCCTTTCGCCTTTCACCTTTCGCCTTTCGCCTTTCGCCTTTCACCTTCCGCCTTTCGCCTTTCGCCTTTCGCCTTTCGCCTTTCGCCTTACGCCTTTCACTTTCCGCCTTTCGCCTTTCGCCTTTCGCCTTTCCCCTTTCGCCTTTCGCCTTTCGCCTTTCGCCTTTCGCCTTCCGCCTTTCGCCTTTCGCCTTTCGCCTTTCGCCTTTCGCCTTTCGCCCTTCGCCTTTCGCCTTTCGCCTTTCGCCTTTCATCTTTCGCCTTTCGCATTTCGCCTTTCGCCTTTCGCCTTTCGCCTTCCGCCTTTCGCCTTTCGCCTTTCGCCTTTCGCCTTTCGCCTTTCGCCTTTCGCCTTTCGACTTTCGGCTTTCGCCTTTCGCCTTTCGCCTTTCGTCTTTCGCCTTTCGCAATTCGCCTTTAGCATTTTGAAATACAAATTTATAATTTCGAATTTTCCATTTCGCATTTTCAATTTCAACTTTTGTATTTTATCTTTTGAATATCGTTTTTTCTTTTGCTTCAGGCATTTTAAATTTCTCCATTTTTATTTCATGTTTTGAAAATCGTTTTTCCTTTTGCCTTAGGCATTTGGACTTTTGCCTCTCGCCCTTCACCTTTCGCCTTTCGCCTTTCGCCTTTCGCCTTTCCCCTTTCGCCTTTCGCCTTTCGCCTTTCACCTTTCGCCTTTCGCCTTTGGCCTTTCGCCTTTCGCCTTTCACCTTTCGCCTTTCGCCTTTCGCCTTTCGCCTTTCGCCTTTCGCCTTTCGCCTTTCGCCTTTCGCCTTTCGCCTTTCGCCTTTCGACTTTCGCCCTTCGCCTTTCGTCTTTCGCCTTTCGCCTTTCGCCTTACGCCTTTCGCCTTTCGCCTTTCGCCTTTCGTCTTTCGCCTTTCGCCTTTCGCCTTACGCCTTTCACCTTCCGCCTTTCGCCTTTCGCCTTTCGCCTTTCGCCTTTCCCCTTTCGCCTTCCGCCTTTCGCCTTTCGCCTTTCGCCTTTCGCCTTTCGCCTTTCGCCTTTCGCCTTTCGCCTTTCGCCTTTCGCCTTTCGCCTTTCACCTTTCGCCTTTCGCCTTTCGCCTTTTGCATTTCGCCTTTCGCCTTTCGACTTTCGCCCTTCGCCTTTCGTCTTTCGCCTTTCGCAATTCGCCTTTAGCATTTTGAAATACAAATTTATAATTTCGAATTTTCCATTTCGCATTTTCAATTTCAACTTTTGTATTTTATCTTTTGAATATCGTTTTTTCTTTTGCTTTAGGCATTTTAAATTTCTCCATTTTCATTTCATGATTTGAAAATCATTTTTCCTTTCGCCTTTCGCCTTTCGCCTTTTGCCTTTCGCCTTTCGCCTTTCGCCTTTCGCCTTTCGCCTCTCGCCTTTCGCCTTTCGCCTTTCGCCTTTCGCCTTTCGCATTTCGCCTTTCGCCTTTCGCCTTTCGCCTTTCGCCTTTCGCCTTTCGCCTTTCGCCTTTCGCCTTTCGCCTTTCGCCTTTCGCCTTTCGCCTTTCGCCTTTCGCCTTTCGCCTTTCGCCTTTCGCCTCTCGCCTTTCGCCTTTCGCCTTTCGCCTTTCGCCTTTCGCCTTTCGCCTTACGCCTTTCGCCTTTCGCCTTTCGCCTTTCGCCTTTCCCTTTCGCCTTCCGCCTTTCGCCTTTCGCCTTTCGCCTTTCGCCTTTCGCCTTTCGCCTTTCGCCTTTCGCCTTTCGCCTTTCGCCTTTCGCCTTTCGCCTTTCGCCTTTCGCCTTTTGCATTTCGCCTTTCGCCTTTCGACTTTCGCCCTTCGCCTTTCGTCTTTCGCCTTTCGCCTTTCGCAATTCGCCTTTAGCATTTTGAAATACAAATTTATAATTTCGAATTTTCCATTTCGCATTTTCAATTTCAACTTTTGTATTTTATCTTTTGAATATCGTTTTTTCTTTTGCTTCAGGCACTTTAAATTTCTCCATTTTCATTTCATGTTTTGAAAATCGTTTTTCCTTTTGCCTTCCGCCTTTCGCCTTTCGCCTTTCGCCTTTCGCCTTTCGCCTTTCGCCTTTCGCCTTTCGCCTTTCACCATTCGCCTTACGCCTTTCGCCTTTCCCCTTTCGCCTTTCGCCTTTCGCCTTTCGCCTTTCGCCTTTCGACTTACGCCTTTCGCCTTTCGCCTTTCGCCTTACGCCTTTCACCTTCCGCCTTTCGCCTTTCGCCTTTCGCCTTTCGCCTTTCGCCTTTCGCCTTTCGCCTTTCGCCTTTCGCCTTTCGCCTTTCGCCTTTCGCCTTTCGCCTTTCGCCTTTCGCCTTTCGCCTTTCGCCTTTCGCCTTTCGCCTTTCGCCTTTCGCCTTTCGCCTTACGCCTTTCGCCTTTCGCCTTTCGTCTTTCGCCTTTCGCCTTTCGCCTTACGCCTTTCACCTTCCGCCTTTCGCCTTTCGCCTTTCCCCTTTCGCCTTTCGCCTTTCGCCTTTCGCCTTTCGCCTTTCGCCTTTCGCCTTTCGCCTTTCGCCTTTCGCCTTTCGCCTTTCGCCTTTTGCATTTCGCCTTTTGCCTTTCGAATTTCGCCCTTCGCCTTTCGTCTTTTGCCTTTCGCAATTCGCCTTTAGCATTTTGAAATACAAATTTATAATTTCGAATTTTCCATTTCGCATTTTCAATTTCAACTTTTGTATTTTATCTTTTGAAAACCTTTTTTTTTTTGCTTTAGGCATTTCAAATTTCTCCATTTTCATTTCATGTTTTGACAATCATTTTTCCTTTTGCCTTCCGCTTTTCGCCTTTCGCCTTTCGCTTTTCGCCTTTCGCCTTTCGCCTTTCGCCTTTCGCCTTTCGCCTTTCGCCTTTTGCCTTGCGCCTTTCGCCTTACGCCTTTCGTCTTTCGCCTTTGTCTTTCGCCTTTCGCCTTTCGCCTTTCGCCTTACGCCTTTCGCCTTTCGCCTTTCGCCTTTCGCCTTTCGCCTTTTGCATTTCGCCTTTCGCCTTTCGACTTTCGCCCTTTCGCCTTTCGCCTTTCGCCTTTCGCCTTTCGCCTTTCGCCTTTCGCCTTTCGCCTTTCGCCTTTCGCCTTTCGCCTTTGGCATTTCGCCTTTCGCCTTTCGACTTTCGCCCTTCGCCTTTCGTCTTTCGCCTTTCGCAATTCGCCTTTAGCATTTTGAAATACAAATTTATAATTTCGAATTTTCCATTTCGCATTTTCAATTTCAACTTTTGTATTTTATCTTTTGAATATCGTTTTTTCTTTTGCTTCAGGCACTTTAAATTTCTCCATCTTCATTTCATGTTTTGAAAATCGTTTTTCCTTTTGCCTTCCGCCTTTCGCCTTTCGCCTTTCGCCTTTCGCCTTTCGCCTTTCGCCTTTCACCTTTCGCCTTACGCCTTTCGCCTTTCCCCTTTCGGCTTTCGCCTTTCGCCTTTCGCCTTTCGCCTTTCGCCTTTCGCCTTTCGCCTTTCGCCTTTCGCCTTTCGCCTTTCGACTTTCGCCTTTCGCCTTTCGCCTTTCGCCTTACGCCTTTCACCTTCCGCCTTTCGCCTTTCGCCTTTCGCCTTTCGCCTTTCGCCTTTCGCCGCCTCTCGCCTTTCGCCTTTCGCCTTTCTCCTTTCGCCTTTCGCATTTCGCCTTTCGCCTTTCGCCTTTCGCCTTTCGCCTTTCGCCTTTCGCCTTTCGCCTTTCGCCTTTCGCCTTTCGCCTTTCGCCTTTCGCCTTTCGCCTTTCGCCTTTCGCCTTTCGCCTTTCGCCTTTCGCCTCTCGCCTTTCGCCTTTCGCCTTTCGCCTTTCGCCTTTCGCCTTTCGCCTTTCGCCTTTCGTCTTTCGCCTTTCGCCTTTCGCCTTTCGCCTTACGCCTTTCACCTTCCGCCTTTCGCCTTTCGCCTTTCCCCTTTCGCCTTTCGCCTTTCGGCTTTCGCCTTTCGCCTTTCGCCTTTCGCCTTTCGCCTTTCGCCTTACGCCTTTCGTCTTTCGCCTTTGTCTTTCGCCTTTCGCCTTTCGCCTTTCTCCTTACGCCTTTCGCCTTTCGCCTTTCGCCTTTCGCCTTTCGCCTTTCGCCTTTCGCCTTTCGCCTTTCGCCTTTCGCCTTACGCCTTTCGCCTTTCGCCTTTCTTCTTTCGCCTTTCGCCTTTCGCCTTTCGCCTTACGCCTTTCACCTTCCGCCTGTCGCCTTTCGCCTTTCGCCTTTCGCCTTTCGCCTTTCGCCTTTCGCCTTTCGCCTTTCGCCTTTTTCATTTCGCCTTTCGACTTTCGCCCTTCGCCTTTCGTCTTTCGCCTTTCGCAATTCGCCTTTAGCATTTTGAAATACAAATTTATAATTTCGAATTTTCCATTTCGCATTTTCAATTTCAACTTTTGTATTTTATCTTTTGAAAAGCTTTTTTTTTTTGCTTTAGGCATTTTAAATTTCTCCATTTTCATTTCATGTTTTGACAATCATTTTTCCTTTTGCCTTCCGCTTTTCGCCTTTCGCCTTTCGCTTTTCGCCTTTCGCCTTTCGCCTTTCGCCTTTCGCCTTTCGCCTTTCGCCTTTCGCCTTTCGCCTTTCGCCTTTTGCCTTGCGCCTTTCGCCTTACGCCTTTCGTCTTTCGCCTTTGTCTTTCGCCTTTCGCCTTTCGCCTTACGCCTTTCGCCTTTCGCCTTTCGCCTTTTGCATTTCGCCTTTCGCCTTTCGACTTTCGCCCTTCGCCTTTCGTCTTTCGCCTTTCGCAATTCGCCTTTAGCATTTTGAAATACAAATTTATAATTTCGAATTTTCCATTTCGCATTTTCAATTTCAACTTTTGTATTTTATCTTTTGAAAACCTTTTTTTTTTTTTGCTTTAGGCATTTTAAATTTCTCCATTTTCATTTCATGTTTTGAAAATCATTTTTCCTTTTGCCTTCCGCTTTTCGCCTTTCGCCTTTCGCTTTTCGCCTTTCGCCTTTGGCCTTCGGCTTACGCCTTTCGCCTTTCGCCTTTCGTCTTTCGCCTTTCGCCTTTCGCCTTTCGCCTTTCGCCTTTCGCCTTTCGCCTTTCGCCTTACGCCTTTCGCCTTTCGCCTTTCGTCTTTCGCCTTTCGCCTTTGGCCTTTCGCCTTACGCCTTTCACCTTCCGCCTTTCGCCTTTCGCCTTTCGCCTTTCCTCTTTCCGCCTTTCGCCTTTCGCCTTTCGCCTTTCGCCTTTCGCCTTTCGCCTTTCGCCTTTCGCCTTTCGCCTTTCGCCTTTCGCCTTTCGCCTTTCGCCTTTCGCCTTTCGCCTTACGCCTTACGCCTTTCGTCTTTCGCCTTTGTCTTTCGCCTTTGTCTTTCGCCTTTCGCCTTTCGCCTTTCGCCTTACGCCTTTCGCCTTTCGCCTTTCGCCTTTCGCCTTTCGCCATTCGCCTTTCGCCTTTCGCCTTTCGCCTTTCGCCTTTCGCCTTTCGCCTTTCGCCTTTCGCCTTTCGCCTTTCGCCTTTCGCCTTTCGCCTTTCGCCTTTCGCCTTTCGCCTTTCGCCTTACGCCTTTCGTCTTTCGCCTTTGTCTTTCGCCTTTCGCCTTTCGCCTTTTGCATTTCGCCTTTCGCCTTTCGACTTTCGCCCTTCGCCTTTCGTCTTTCGCCTTTCGCAATTCGCCTTTAGCATTTTGAAATACAAATTTATAATTTCGAATTTTCCATTTCGCATTTTCAATTTCAACTTTTGTATTTTATATTTTGAATATCGTTTTTTCTTTTGCTTTAGGCATTTTAAATTTCTCCATTTTCACTTCATGATTTGAAAATCATTTTTCCTTTTGCCTTTCGCCTTTCGCTTTTCGCCTTTCGCCTTTCGCCTTTCGCCTTTCGCCTTTCGCCTTTCGCCTTTCGCCTTTCGCCTTTCGCCTTTCGCCTTTCGCCTTTCGCCTTTCGTCTTTCGCCTTTCGCCTTTCGCCTTTCGCCTTTCGCCTTTCGCCTTTCGCCTTTCGCCTTTGGCCTTTCGCCTTTCGCCTTTCGCCTTTCGCCTTTCGCCTTTCGCCTTTCGCCTTTCGCCTTTCGCCTTTCGCCTTTCGCCTTTCGCCTTACGCCTTTCGTCTTTCGCCTTTGTCTTTCGCCTTTCGCCTTTCGCCTTTTGCATTTCGCCTTTCGCCTTTCGACTTTCGCCCTTCGCCTTTCGTCTTTCGCCTTTCGCAATTCGCCTTCCGCCTTTCGCCTTTCGCCTTTCGCCTTTAACCTTTCGCCTTTCGCCTTTCGCCTTTTGCATTTCGCCTTTCGCCTTTCGACTTTCGCCCCTTCGCCTTTCGTCTTTCGCCTTTCGCAATTCGCCTTTAGCATTTTGAAATACAAATTTATAATTTCGAATTTTCCATTTCGCATTTTCAATTTCAACTTTTGTATTTTATCTTGTGAATATCGTTTTTTCTTTTGCTTTAGGCATTTTAAATTTCTCCATTTTCATTTCATGATTTGAAAATCATTTTTCCTTTCGCCTTTCGCCTTCGCCTTTCGCCTTTTGCCTTTCGCCTTTCGCCTTTCGCCTTCCGTCTTTCGCCTCTCGCCTTTCGCCTTTCGGCTTTCGCCTTTCGCCTTTCGCATTTCGCCTTTCGCCTTTCGCCTTTCGCCTTTCGCCTTTCGCCTTTCGCCTTTCGCCTTTCGCCTTTCGCCTTTCGCTTTTGGCCTTTCGCCTTTCTCCTTTCACCTTTCGCCTTTCGCCTTTCACCTTTCGCCTTTCGCCTTTCGCCTTTCGCCTTTCGCCTTTCGCCTTTCGCCTTTCGCCTTTCGCCTTTCGCCTTTCGCCTTTCGCCTTTCGCCTTTCGACTTGCGCCCTTCGCCTTTCGTCTTTCGCCTTTCGCCTTTCGCCTTACGCCTTTCGCCTTTCGCCTTTCGTCTTTCGCCTTTCGCCTTTCGACTTTCGCCCTTCGCCTTTCGTCTTTCGCCTTTCGCCTTTCGCCTTACGCCTTTCGCCTTTCGCCTTTCGTCTTTCGCCTTTCGCCTTACGCCTTTCACCTTCCGCCTTTCGCCTTTCGCCTTTCGCCTTTCGCCTTTCGCCTTTCGCCTTTCACCTTTCGCCTTTCGCCTTTCGCCTTTCGCCTTTCGCCTTTCGCCTTTCGCCTTACGCCTTTCGCCTTTCGTCTTTCGCCTTTCGCCTTTCGCCTTACGCCTTTCACCTTCCGCCTTTCGCCTTTCGCCTTTCGCCTTTCCCCTTTCGCCTTTCGCCTTTCGCCTTTCGGCCTTTCGCCTTTCGCCTTTCGCCTTTCGCCTTTCGCCTTACGCCTTTCGTCTTTCGTCTTTCGCCTTTGTCTTTCGCCTTTCGCCTTTCGCCTTTCTCCTTACGCCTTTCGCCTTTCGCCTTTCGCCTTTCGCCTTTCGCCTTTTGCATTTCGCCTTTCGCCTTTCGACTTTCGCCCTTCGCCTTTCGTCTTTCGCCTTTCGCAATTCGCCTTTAGCATTTTGAAATACAAATTTATAATTTCGAATTTTCCATTTCGCATTTTCAATTTCAACTTTTGTATTTTATCTTTTGAAAACCTTTTTTTTTTGCTTTAGGCATTTTAAATTTCTCCATTTTCATTTCATGTTTTGACAATCATTTTTCCTTTTGCCTTCCGCTTTTCGCCTTTCGCCTTTCGCTTTTCGCCTTTCGCCTTTCGCCTTTCGCCTTTCGCCTTTCGCCTTTCGCCTTTCGCCTTTCGCCTTTCGCCTTTCGCCATTTGCCTTGCGCCTTTCGCCTTACGCCTTTCGTCTTTCGCCTTTGTCTTTCGCCTTTCGCCTTACGCCTTTCACCTTTCGCCTTTTGCATTTCGCCTTTCGCCTTTCGACTTTCGCCCTTCGCCTTTCGTCTTTCGTCTTTCGCCTTTCGCCTTTCGCCTTTCACCTTTCACCTTTCGCCTTTCGCCTTTCACCTTTCGCCTTTCGCCTTTCGCCTTTCGCCTTTCCTCTTTCGCCTTTCGCCTTTCGCCTTTCGCCTTTCGCCTTTCGCCTTTCGCCTTTCGCCTTTCGCCTTTCGCCTTTCGCCTTACGCCTTACGCCTTTCGTCTTTCGCCTTTGTCTTTCGCCTTTCGCCTTTCGTCTTTCGCCTTTCGCCTTTCGCCTTACGCCTTTCGCCTTTCGCCTTTCGCCTTTCTCCTTACGCCTTTCGCCTTTCACCTTTCGCCTTTCGCCTTTCGCCTTTCGCCTTTCGCCTTTCGCCTTTCGCCTTTTGCATTTCGCCTTTCGCCTTTCGACTTTCGCCCTTCGCCTTTCGTCTTTCGCCTTTCGCAATTCGCCTTCCGCCTTTCGCCTTTCGCCTTTCGCCTTTCGCCTTTCACCTTTCGCCTTTCGCCTTTCGCCTTTTGCATTTCGCCTTTCGCCTTTCGACTTTCGCCCTTCGCCTTTCGTCTTTCGCCTTTCGCAATTCGCCTTTAGCATTTTGAAATACAAATTTATAATTTCGAATTTTCCATTTCGCATTTTCAATTTCAACTTTTGTATTTTATCTTTTGAATATCGTTTTTTCTTTTGCTTTAGGCATTTTAAATTTCTCCATTTTCATTTCATGATTTGAAAATCATTTTTCCTTTCGCCTTTCGCCTTTCGCCTTTTGCCTTTTGCCTTTCGCCTTTCGCCTTTCGCCTTTCGCCTTTCGCCTCTCGCCTTTCGCCTTTCGCCTTTCGCCTTTCGCCTTTCGCCTTTCGCCTTTCGCCTTTCGCCTTTCGCCTTTCGACTTGCGCCCTTCGCCTTTCGTCTTTCGCCTTTCGCCTTTCGCCTTACGCCTTTCGCCTTTCGCCTTTCGTCTTTCGCCTTTCGCCTTTCGACTTTCGCCCTTCGCCTTTCGTCTTTCGCCTTTCGCCTTTCGCCTTACGCCTTTCGCCTTTCGCCTTTCGCCTTACGCCTTTCACCTTCCGCCTTTCGCCTTTCGCCTTTCGCCTTTCGCCTTTCGCCTTTCGCCTTTCACCTTTCGCCTTTCGCCTTTCGCCTTTCGCCTTTCGCCTTTCGCCTTTCGCCTTACGCCTTTCGCCTTTCGCCTTTCGTTTTTCGCCTTTCGCCTTTCGCCTTACGCCTTTCACCTTCCGCCTTTCGCCTTTCGCCTTTCGCCTTTCCCCTTTCGCCTTTCGCCTTTCGCCTTTCGCCTTTCGCCTTTCGCCTTTCGCCTTACGCCTTTCGTCTTTCGCCTTTGTCTTTCGCCTTTCGCCTTTCGCCTTTCTCCTTACGCCTTTCGCCTTTCGCCTTTCGCCTTTCGCCTTTCGCATTTCGCCTTTCGCCTTTCGACTTTCGCCCTTCGCCTTTCGTCTTTTGCCTTTCGCAATTCGCCTTTAGCATTTTGAAATACAAATTTATAATTTCGAATTTTCCATTTCGCATTTTCAATTTCAACTTTTGTATTTTATCTTTTGAAAACCTTTTTTTTTTGCTTTAGGCATTTTAAATTTCTCCATTTTCATTTCATGTTTTGACAATCATTTTTCCTTTTGCCTTCCGCTTTTCGCCTTTCGCCTTTCGCTTTTCGCCTTTCGCCTTTCGCCTTTCGCCTTTCGCCTTTCGCCTTTCGCCTTTCGCCTTTCGCCTTTCGCCTTTTGCCTTGCGCCTTTCGCCTTACGCCTTTGTCTTTCGCCTTTCGCCTTACGCCTTTCACCTTTCGCCTTTTGCATTTCGCCTTTCGCCTTTCGACTTTCGCCCTTCGCCTTTCGTCTTTCGCCTTTCGCAATTCGCCTTTAGCATTTTGAAATACAAATTTATAATTTCGAATTTTCCATTTCGCATTTTCAATTTCAACTTTTGTATTTTATCTTTTGAAAACCTTTTTTTTTTTTGCTTTAGGCATTTTAAATTTCTCCATTTTCATTTCATGTTTTGAAAATCATTTTTCCTTTTGCCTTCCGATTTTCGCCTTTCGCCTTTCGCTTTTCGCCTTTCGCCTTTCGCCTTTCGCCTTACGCCTTTCGCCTTTCGCCTTTCGTCTTTCGCCTTTCGCCTTTCGCCTTTCGCCTTTCACCTTTCGCCTTTCGCCTTTCGCCTTTGCCTTTCGCCTTACGCCTTTCGCCTTTCGCCTTTCGTCTTTCGCCTTTCGCCTTTGGCCTTTCGCCTTACGCCTTTCACCTTCCGCCTTTCGCCTTTCGCCTTTCCCCTTTCGCCTTTCGCCTTTCGCCTTTCGCCTTTCGTCTTTCGCCTTTCGCAATTCGCCTTTAGCATTTTGAAATACAAATTTATAATTTCGAATTTTCCTTTTCGCATTTTCAATTTCAACTTTTGTATTTTATCTTTTGAAAACCTTTTTTTTTGTTTTAGGCATTTTAAATTTCTCCATTTTCATTTCATGTTTTGAAAATCATTTTTCCTTTTGCCTTCCGCTTTTCGCCTTTCGCCTTTCGCTTTTCGCCTTTCGCCTTTCGCCTTTCGCCTTTCGCCTTTCTCCTTTCGCCTTTTGCCTTGCGCCTTTCGCCTTACGCCTTTCGTCTTGCGCCTTTGTCTTTCGCCTTTGTCTTTCGCCTTTCGCCTTTTGCCTTACGCCTTTCGCCTTTCGCCTTTCGCCTTTCGCCTTTTGCATTTCGCCTTTCGCCTTTCTACTTTCGCCCTTCGCCTTTCGTCTTTCGCCTTTCGCAATTCGCCTTTAGCATTTTGAAATACAAATTTATAAGTTCGAATTTTCCATTTCGCATTTTCAATTTCAACTTTTGTATTTTATCTTTTGAAAACCTTTTTTTTTTTGCTTTAGGCATTTTAAATTTCTCCATTTTCATTTCATGTTTTGAAAATCATTTTTCCTTTTGCCTTCCGCTTTTCGCCTTTCGCCTTTCGCTTTTCGCCTTTCGCCTTTCGCCTTTCGCTTACGCCTTTCGCCTTTCGCCTTTCGTCTTTCGCCTTTCGCCTTTCGCCTTTCGCCTTTCGCCTTTCGCCTTTCGCCTTACGCCTTTCGCCTTTCGCCTTTCGCCTTTCGCCTTTCGCCTTTCGCCTTACGCCTTTCGAATTTCGCCTTTCGTCTTTCGCCTTTCGCCTTTGGCCTTTCGCCTTACGCCTTTCACCTTCCGCCTTTCGCCTTTCGCCTTTCGCCTTTCCCCTTTCGCCTTTCGCCTTTCGCCTTTCGCCTTTCGCCTTTCGCCTTTCGCCTTTCGCCTTTCGCCTTTCGCCTTTCGCCTTTCGCCTTTCGCCTTTCGCCTTTCGTCTTTCGCCTTTCGCCTTTCGCCTTTCGCCTTTCGCCTTTCACCTTTCGCCTTACGCCTTACGCCTTTCGTCTTTCGCCTTTGTCTTTCGCCTTTCGCCTTTCGCCTTTCGCCTTACGCCTTTCGCCTTTCGCCTTTCGCCTTTCGCCTTTCGCCTTTCGTCTTTCGCCTTTCGCCTATCGCCTTTCGCCTTTCGCCATTCGCCTTTCGCCTTTCGCCTTTCGACTTTCGCCTTTCGCCTTTCGCCTTTCGCCTTTCGCCTTTCGCCTTTCGTCTTTCGCCTTTCGCCTTTCGCCTTTCGCCTTCCGCCTTTCGCCTTTCGCCTTTCTCCTTTCGCCTTTCGCCTTTCGCCTTTCGCCTTTCGCCTTTCGCCTTTCGCCTTTCGCCTTACGCCTTTTGTCTTTCGCCTTTGTCTTTCGCCTTTCGCCTTTCGCCTTTTGCATTTCGCCTTTCGCCTTTCGACTTTCGCCCTTCGCCTTTCGTCTTTCGCCTTTCGCAATTCGCCTTTAGCATTTTGAAATACAAATTTATAATTTCGAATTTTCCATTTCGCATTTTCAATTTCAACTTTTGTATTTTATCTTTTGAATATCGTTTTTTCTTTTGCTTTAGGCATTTTAAATTTCTCCATTTTCATTTCATGATTTGAAAATCATTTTTCCTTTTGCCTTCCGCTTTTCGCCTTTCGCCTTTCGCCTTTCGCCTTTCGCCTTTCGCCTTTCGCCTTTCGCCTTTCGCCTTTCGCCTTTCGCCTTTCGCCTGTCGCCTTTCGCCTTTCGCCTTTCGCCTTTCGCCTTTTGCATTTCGCCTTTCGCCTTTCGACTTTCGCCCTTCGCCTTTCGTCTTTCGCCTTTCGCAATTCGCCTTTAGCATTTTGAAATACAAATTTATAATTTCGAATTTTCCATTTCGCATTTTCAATTTCAACTTTTGTATTTTATCTTTTGAATATCGTTTTTTCTTTTGCTTCAGGCACTTTAAATTTCTCCATTTTCATTTCATGTTTTGAAAATCGTTTTTCCTTTTGCCTTCCGCCTTTCGCCTTTCGCCTTTCGCCTTTCGCCTTTCGCCTTTCACCTTTCGCCTTACGCCTTTCGCCTTTCCCCTTTCGCCTTTCGCCTTTCGCCTTTCGCCTTTCGCCTTTCGACTTTCGCCTTTCGCCTTACGGCTTTCACCTTCCGCCTTTCGCCTTTCGCCTTTCGCCTTTCGCCTTTCGCCCTTCGCCATTCGCCTTTCGCCTTTCGCCTTTCGCCTTTCGCCTTTCGCATTTCGCCTTTCGCCTTTCGCCTTTCGCCTTTCGCCTTTCGCCTTTCGCCTTTCGCCTTTCGCCTTTCGCCTTTCGCCTTTCGTCTTTCGCCTTTCGCCTTTCGCCTTTCGCCTTTCGCCTTTCGCCTTTCGCCTTTCGCCTTTCACCTTTCGCCTTTCGCCTTTCACCTTTCGCCTTTCGCCTTTCGCCTTTCGCCTTTTGCATTTCGCCTTTCGCCTTTCGACTTTCGCCCTTCGCCTTTCGTCTTTCGCCTTTCGCAATTCGCCTTTAGCATTTTGAAATACAAATTTATAATTTCGAATTTTCCATTTCGCATTTTCAATTTCAACTTTTGTATTTTATCTTTTGAATATCGTTTTTTCTTTTGCTTTAGGCATTTTAAATTTCTCCATTTTCATTTCATGTTTTGAAAATCATTTTTCCTTTTGCCTTCCGCTTTTCGCCTTTCGCCTTTCGCTTTTCGCCTTTCGCCTTTCGCCTTTCGCCTTTCGCCTTTCGCCTTTCGCCTTTCGCCTTTCGCCTTTCGCCTTTCGCCTTTCGCCTTTCGCCTTTCGCCTTTCGCCTTTCGCCTTTCGCCTTTCGCCTTCGCCTTTCGCCTTTCGCCTTTCGCCTTTCGCCTTTCGCCTTACGCCTTTCACCTTCCGCCTTTCGCCTTTCGCCTTTCGCCTTTCCCCTTTCGCCTTTCGCCTTTCGCCTTTCGCCTTTCGCCTTTCGCCTTTCGCCTTTCGCCTTCCGCCTTTCGCCTTTCGCCTTTCGCATTTCGCCTTTCGCCTTTCGCCTTTCGCCTTTCGCCTTTCGCCTTTCGCCTTTCGCCTTTCGCCTTTCGCCTTTCGCCTTTCGCCTTTCGCCTTTCGCCTTTCGCCTTTCGTCTTTCGCCTTTCGCCTTTCGCCTTTCGCCTTTCGCCTTTCGCCTTTCACCTTTCGCCTTTCGCCTTTCACCTTTCGCCTTTCGCCTTTCGCCTTTTGCATTTCGCCTTTCGCCTTTCGACTTTCGCCCTTCGCCCTTCGCCTTTCGTCTTTCGCCTTTCGGAATTCGCCTTTAGCATTTTGAAATACAAATTTATAATTTCGAATTTTCCATTTCGCATTTTCAATTTCAACTTTTGTATTTTATCTTTTGAATATCGTTTTTTCTTTTGCTTTAGGCATTTTAAATTTCTCCATTTTCATTTCATGTTTTGAAAATCATTTTTCCTTTTGCCTTCCGCTTTTCGCCTTTCGCCTTTTGCCTTGCGCCTTTCGCCTTTCGCCTTTCGCCTTTCGCCCTTCGCCTTTCGCCTTTCGCCTTTCGCCTTTCGCATTTCGCCTTTCGCCTTTCGCCTTTCGCCTTTCGCCATTCGCCTTTCGCCTTTCGACAATCGCCCTTCGCCTTTCGTCTTTCGCCTTTCGCATTTCGCTTTTAGCCTTTTGAAATACGAATTTATAATTTCGAATTTTCCATTTCGCATTTTCAATTTCAACTTTTGTATTTTAACTTTTGAATATCGTTTTTTCTTTTGCTTTAGGCATTTTAAATTTCTCCATTTTTATTTCATGTTTTGAAAATCGTTTTTCCTTTTGCCTTAGGCATTTTGACTTTTGCCTCTCGCCCTTCACCTTTCGCCTTTCGCCTTTCGCCTTCCGCCTTTCGCCTTTCGCCTTTCGCCTTTCGCCTTTCGCCTTACGCCTTTCACCTTCCGCCTTTCGCCTTTCGCCTTTCGCCTTTCCTCTTTCGCCTTTCGCCTTTCGCCTTTCGCCTTTCGCCTTTCGCCTTTCGCCGTTCGCCTTTCGCCTTTCGCCTTTCGCCTTTCGCCTTTCGCCTTTCGCCTTTCGCCTTTCGCCTTTCGCCTTTCGCCTTTCGCCTTTCGCATTTCGCCTTTCGCCTTTCGCCTTTCGCCTTTCGCCTTTCGCCTTTCGCCTTTCGCCTTTCGCCTTTCGCCTTTCGCACTTTCGCCTTTCGCCTTTCGCCTTTCGCCTTTCGCCTTTCGCCTTTCGCCTTTCGCCTTTCGCCTTTCGCCTTTCGCCTTTCGCCTTTCACCTTTCGCCTTTCGCCTTTCACCTTTCGCCTTTCGCCTTTCGCCTTTCGCCTTTTGCATTTCGCCTTTCGCCTTTCGACTTTCGCCCTTCGCCTTTCGTCTTTCGCCTTTCGCAATTCGCCTTTCGCCTTTCGCCTTTCGCCTTTCGCCTTTCGCCTTTCGCCTTTCGCCTTTCGCCTTTCGCCTTTCGCCTTTCGCCTTTCGCATTTCGCCTTTCGCCTTTCGCCTTTCGCCTTTCGCCTTTCGCCTTTCGCCTTTCGCCTTTCGCCTTTCGCCTTTCGCCTTTCGCCTTTCGCCTTTCGTCTTTCGCCTTTCGCCTTTCGCCTTTCGCCTTTCGCCTTTCGCCTTTCACCTTTCGCCTTTCGCCTTTCACCTTTCGCCTTTCGCCTTTCGCCTTTTGCATTTCGCCTTTCGCCTTTCGACTTTCGCCCTTCGCCCTTCGCCTTTCGTCTTTCGCCTTTCGGAATTCGCCTTTAGCATTTTGAAATACAAATTTATAATTTCGAATTTTCCATTTCGCATTTTCAATTTCAACTTTTGTATTTTATCTTTTGAATATCGTTTTTTCTTTTGCTTTAGGCATTTTAAATTTCTCCATTTTCATTTCATGTTTTGAAAACCGTTTTTCTTTTTGCCTTCCGCTTTTCGACTTTCGCCTTTCGCCTTTCGCCTTTCGCCTTTCGCCTTTCGCCTTTCGCCTTTCGCCTTTCACCTTTCACCTTCCGCCTTTCGCCTTTCGCCTTTCGCCTTTCGCCTTTCGCCTTTCGCCTTTCGCCTTTCGCCTTTCGCCTTTCGCCTTTCGCCTTTCGCCTTTCGCCTTTTGCCTTTCGCCTTCGCCTTTCGCCTTTCGCCTTTCGCCTTTCGCCTTTCGCCTTTCGCCTTTCGCCTTTCGCCTTTCGCCTTTTGCCTTTCGCCTTTCGCCTTTCGCCTTTCGCCTTTCGCCCTTCGCCTTTCGCCTTTCGCCTTTCGCCTTTCGCCTTTCAAATTTCGCCTTACGCCTTTCGCCTTTCGCCTTTCGCGTTTCGCCTTTCGCCTTTCGCCTTACGCGTTTCACCTTCCGCCTTTCGCCTTTCGCCTTTCGCCTTTCGCCTTACGCCTTACGCCTTTCGCCTTTCGCCTTTCGCCTTTCGCCTTTCGCGTTTCGCCTTTCGCCTTTCGCCTTACGCGTTTCACCTTCCGCCTTTCGCCTTTCGCCTTTCGCCTTCCGCCTTTCGCCTTTCGCCTTTCGCCTTTCCTCTTTCGCCTTTCGCCTTTCGCCTTTCGCCTTTCGCCTTTCGCCTTTCGCCTTTCGCCTTTCGCCTTTCGCCTTTCGCCTTTCGCCTTTCGACTTTCGCCTTTCGCCTTTCGCCTTTCGCCTTACGCCTTTCGTCTTTCGCCTTTGTCTTTCGCCTTTCGCCTTTCGCTTTACGCCTTTCGCCTTTCGCCTTTCGTCTTTCGCCTTTCGCCTTTGGCCTTTCGCCTTACGCCTTTCACCTTCCGCCTTTCGCCTTTCGCCTTTCGCCTTTCCTCTTTCGCCTTTCGCCTTTCGCCTTTCGCCTTTCGCCTTTCGCCTTTCGCCTTTCCCCTTTCGCCTTTCGCCTTTCGCCTTTCGCCTTTCGCCTTTCGCCTTTCGCCTTCCGCCTTTCGCCTTTCGCCTTTCACCTTTCGCCTTTCGCCTTTCACCTTTCGCCTTTCGCCTTTCGCCTTTTGCATTTCGCCTTTCGCCTTTCGACTTTCGCCCTTCGCCTTTCGTCTTTCGCCTTTCGCAATTCGCCTTTAGCATTTTGAAATACAAATTTATTATTTCGAATTTTCCATTTCGCATTTTCAATTTCAACTTTTGTATTTTATCTTTTGAATATCGTTTTTTTCTTTTGCTTTAGGCATTTTAAATTTCTCCATTTTCATTTCATGTTTTGAAAATCGTTTTTCCTTTTGCCTTCCGCTTTTCGCCTTTCGCCTTTCCTCTTTCGCCTTTCGCCTTTCGCCTTTCGCCTTTTGCCTTTCGCCTTTCGCTTTTCGCCTTTCGCCTTTCGCCTTTCGCCGTTCGCCTTTCGCCGTTCGCCTTTCGCCTTTCGCTTTTCGCCTTTCGCCTTTCGCCTTTCCCCTTTCGCCTTTCGCCTTTCGCCTTTCGACAATCGCCCTTCGGCTTTCGTCTTTCGCCTTTCACCTTTCGCCTTTCGCCTTTCACCTTTCGCCTTTCGCCTTTCGCCTTTTGCATTTCGCCTTTCGCCTTTCGACTTTCGCCCTTCGCCTTTCGTCTTTCGCCTTTCGCAATTCGCCTTTAGCATTTTGGAATACAAATTTATAATTTCGAATTTTCCATTTCGCATTTTCAATTTCAACTTTTGTATTTTATCTTTTGAATATCGTTTTTTCTTTTGCTTTAGGCATTTTAAATTTCTCCATTTTCATTTCATGATTTGAAAATCATTTTTCCTTTTGCCTTCCGCTTTTCGCCTTTCGCCTTTCGCTTTTCGCCTTTCGCCTTTCGCCTTTCGCCTTTCGCCTTTCGCCTTTCGCCTTTCGCCTTTCGCCTTTCGCCTTTCACCTTTCGCCTTTCGCCTTTCGCCTTTCGCCTTTCGCCTTTCGCCTTTCGCCTTTCGCCTTTCGCCTTTCGCCTTTCGCCTTTCGCCTTTCGCCTTTCGCCTTTCGCCTTTCGCCTTTCGCCTTCGCCTTTCGCCTTTCGCCTTTCGCCTTTCGCCTTTCGCCTTACGCCTTTCACATTCCGCCTTTCGCATTTCGCCTTTCGCCTTTCCCCTTTCGCCTTTCGCCTTTCGCCTTTCGACAATCGCCCTTCGCCTTTCGTCTTTCGCCTTTCACCCTTCGCCTTACGCCTTTCGACAATCGCCCTTCGCCTTTCGCCTTTCGCATTTCGCCTTTCGCATTTCGCCTTTCGCCTTTCACCTTTCGCCTTTCGCCTTTCGCCTTTTGCATTACGGCTTTCGCCTTTCGACTTTCGCCCTTCGCCTTTCGTCTTTCGCCTTTCGCAATTCGCCTTTAGCATTCTGAAATACAAATTTATAATTTCGAATTTTCCATTTCGCATTTTCAATTTCAACTTTTGTATTATATCTTTTGAGTATCGTTTTTTCTTTTGCTTTAGGCATTTTAAATTTCTCCATTTTCATTTCATGTTTTGAAAATAATTTTTCCTTTTGCCTTCCGCTTTTCGCCTTTCGCCTTTCGCTTTTCGCCTTTCGCCTTTCGCCTTTCGCCTTTCGCCTTTCGCCTTTCGCCTTTCGCCTTTCGCCTTTCGCCTTTCGCCTTTTGCCTTGCGCCTTTCGCCTTTCGCCTTTCGCCTTTCGCCTTTCGCCTTTCGCCTTTCCCCTTTCGCCTTCCGCCTTTCGCCTTTCGCCTTTCGCCTTTCGCCTTTCGACAATCGCCCTTCGCCTTTCGTCTTTCGCCTTTCACCTTTCGCCTTTCGCCTTTCACCTTTCGCCTTTCGCCTTTCGCCTTTCGCCTTTTGCATTTCGCCTTTCGCCTTTCGACTTTCGCCCTTCGCCTTTTGTCTTTCGCCTTTCGCAATTCGCCTTTAGCATTTTGAAATACAAATTTATAATTTCGAATTTTCCATTTCGCATTTTCAATTTCAACTTTTGTATTTTATCTTTTGAAAACCTTTTTTTTTTTTGCTTTAGGCATTTTAAATTTCTCCATTTTCATTTCATGTTTTGAAAATCATTTTTCCTTTTGCCTTCCGCTTTTCGCCTTTCGCCTTTCGCTTTTCGCCTTTCGGCTTTCGCCTTTCGCCTTTCGCCTTTCGCCTTTTGCCTTGCGCCTTTCGCCTTTCGCCTTTCGCCTTTCGCATTTCGCCTTTCGCCTTTCGCCTTTCGCCTTTCGCCATTCGCCTTTCGCCTTTCGCCTTTCGACAATCGCCCTTCGCCTTTCGTCTTTCGCCTTTCGCATTTCGCCTTTAGCCTTTTGAAATACGAATTTATAATTTCGAATTTTCCATTTCGCATTTTCAATTTCAACTTTTGTATTTTATATTTTGAATATCGTTTTTTCTTTTGCTTTAGGCATTTTAAATTTCTCCATTTTTATTTCATGTTTTGAAAATCGTTTTTCCTTTTGCCTTAGGCATTTTGACTTTTGCCTCTCGCTTTTCGCCTTTCGCCTTTCGCCTTTCGCCTTTCGCCTTTCGCCTTTCGCCTTTCGCCTTTCGCCTTTCACCTTTCGCCTTTCGCTTTTCGCCTTTCGCCTTTCGCCTTTCGCCTTTCGCCTTTCGCCTTTCGCCTTTCGCCTTTCGCCTTTCGCCTTTCGCCTTTCGTCTTTCGCCTTTCGCCTTTTGCCTTGCGCCTTTCGCCTTTCGCCTTTCGCCTTTCGCCTTACGCCTTTCACCTTCCGCCTTTCGCCTTTCGCCTTTCGCCTTTCCCCTTTCGCCTTTCGCCTTTCGCCTTTCGCCTTTCGCCTTTCGCCTTTCGCCTTTCGCCTTTCGCCTTTCGCCTTTCGCCTTTCGCCTTTCGCCTTTCGCCTTTCGCCGTTCGCCTTTCACCTTTCGCCTTTCGCATTTCGCCTTTCGACTTTCGCCTTTCGCCTCCCGCCTTTCGCCTTTCGCCTTTCGCCTTTCGCCTTTCGCCTTTCGCCTTTCGCCTTTCGACTTTCGGCTTTCGCCTTTCGCCTTTCGCCTTTCGTCTTTCGCCTTTCGCAATTCGCCTTTAGCATTTTGAAATACAAATTTATAATTTCGAATTTTCCATTTCGCATTTTCAATTTCAACTTTTGTATTTTATCTTTTGAATATCGTTTTTTCTTTTGCTTTAGGCATTTTAAATTTCTCCATTTTTATTTCATGTTTTGAAAATCGTTTTTCCTTTTGCCTTAGGCATTTTGACTTTTGCCTCTCGCCCTTCACCTTTCGCCTTTCGCCTTTCGCCTTTCGCCTTTCACCTTTCGCGTTTCGCCTTACGCCTTTCGCCTTTCGCCTTTCGCCTTTCGCCTTTGGCCTTTCGCCTTTCGCCTTTCACCTTTCGCCTTTCGCCTTTCACCTTTCGCCTTTCGCCTTTCGCCTTTCGCCTTTCGCCTTTCGCCTTTCGCCTTTCGCCTTTCGCCTTTCGCCTTTCGCCTTTCGACTTTCGCCCTTCGCCTTTCGTCTTTCGCCTTTCGCCTTTCGCCTTACGCTTTTCGCCTTTCGCCTTTCGTCTTTCGCCTTTCGCCTTTCGCCTTACGCCTTTCACCTTCCGCCTTTCGCCTTTCGCCTTTCGCCTTTCCCCTTTCGCCTTCCGCCTTTCGCCTTTCGCCTTTCGCCTTTCGCCTTTCGCCTTTCGCCTTTCGCCTTTCACCTTTCGCCTTTCGCCTTTCGCCTTTTGCGTTTCGCCTTTCGCCTTTCGACTTTCGCCCTTCGCCTTTCGTCTTTCGCCTTTCGCAATTCGCCTTTAGCATTTTGAAATACAAATTTATAATTTCGAATTTTCCATTTCGCATTTTCAATTTCAACTTTTGTATTTTATCTTTTGAATATCGTTTTTTCTTTTGCTTTAGGCATTTTAAATTTCTCCATTTTCATTTCATGATTTGAAAATCATTTTTCCTTTCGCCTTTCGCCTTTCGCCTTTCGCCTTTCGCCTTTCGCCTCTCGCCTTTCGCCTTTCGCCTTTCGCCTTTCGCCTTTCGCCTTTCGCCTTTCGCCTTTCGCCTTTCGCCTTTCGCCTTTCGCCTTTCGCCTTTCGCCTTTCGCCTTTCGCCTTTCGCCTTTCGCCTTTCGCCTTTCGCCTTTCGCCTTTCGCCTTTCGCCTTTCGCCTTTCGCCTTTCGCCTTTCGCCTTACGCCTTTCGCCTTTCGCCTTTCGTCTTTCGCCTTTCGCCTTTCGCCTTTCGCCTTACGCCTTTCACCTTCCGCCTGTCGCCTTTCGCCTTTCCCTTTCGCCTTCCGCCTTTCGCCTTTCGCCTTTCGCCTTTCGCCTTTCGCCTTTCGCCTTTCGCCTTTCGCCTTTCGCCTTTCGCCTTTCGCCTTTCGCCTTTCGTCTTTCGCCTTTCGCCTTTCGCCCTTCGCCTTTCGTCTTTCGCCTTTCACCTTTCGCCTTTCGCCTTTCACCTTTCGCCTTTCGCCTTTTGCATTTCGCCTTTCGACTTTCGCCCTTCGCCTTTTGTCTTTCGCCTTTCGCAATTCGCCTTTAGCATTTTGAAATACAAATTTATAATTTCGAATTTTCCATTTCGCATTTTCAATTTCAACTTTTGTATTTTATCTTTTGAAAACCTTTTTTTTTTTTGCTTTAGGCATTTTAAATTTCTCCATTTTCATTTCATGTTTTGAAAATCATTTTTCCTTTTGCCTTCCGCTTTTCGCCTTTCGCCTTTCGCTTTTCGCCTTTCGGCTTTCGCCTTTCGCCTTTCGCCTTTCGCCTTTCGCCTTTCGCCTTTTGCCTTGCGCCTTTCGCCTTTCGCCTTTCGCCTTTCGCCTTTCGCATTTCGCCTTTCGCCTTTCGCCTTTCGCCTTTCGCCATTCGCCTTTCGCCTTTCGACAATCGCCCTTCGCCTTTCGTCTTTCGCCTTTCGCATTTCGCCTTTAGCCTTTTGAAATACGAATTTATAATTTCGAATTTTCCATTTCGCATTTTCAATTTCAACTTTTGTATTTTATCTTTTGAATATCGTTTTTTCTTTTGCTTCAGGCACTTTAAATTTCTCCATTTTCATTTCATGTTTTGAAAATCGTTTTTCCTTTTGCCTTCCGCCTTTCGCCTTTCGCCTTTCGCCTTTCGCCTTTCACCTTTCGCCTTACGCCTTTCGCCTTTCCCCTTTCGCCTTTCGCCTTTCGCCTATCGCCTTTCGCCTTTCGCCTTTCGCCTTTCGCCTTTCGACTTTCGCCTTTCGCCTTTCGCCTTTCGCCTTACGCCTTTCACCTTCCGCCTTTCGCCTTTCGCCTTTCGGCTTTCGCCTTTCGCCTTTCGCCTTTCGCCTTTCGCCTTTCGCCTTTCGCCTTTCGCCTTTCGCCTTTCGCCTTTCGCCTTTCGCCTTTCGCCTTTCGCCTTTCGCCTTTCGCCTTTCGTCTTTCGCCTTTCGCCTTTCGCCTTACGCCTTTCACCTTCCGCCTTTCGCCTTTCGCCTTTCCCCTTTCGCCTTTCGCCTTTCGGCTTTCGCCTTTCTCCTTACGCCTTTCGCCTTTCGCCTTTCGCCTTTCGCCTTTTGCATTTCGCCTTTCGCCTTTCGACTTTCGCCCTTCGCCTTTCGTCTTTTGCCTTTCGCAATTCGCCTTTCCTCTTTCGCCTTTCGCCTTTCGCCTTTCGCCTTACGCCTTTCACCTTCCGCCTTTCGCCTTTCGCCTTTCGCCTTTCCTCTTTCGCCTTTCGCCTTTCGCCTTTCGCCTTTCGCCTTTCGCCTTTCGCCTTTCGCCTTTCGCCTTTCGCCTTTCGCCTTTCGCCTATCGCCTTTCGCCTTTCGCCTTTCGCCTTTCGCCTTTCGCCTTACGCCTTACGCCTTTCGTCTTTCGCCTTTGTCTTTCGCCTTTCGCCTTTCGCCTTTCGCCTTTCGCCTTTCGCCTTTCGCCTTTCGCCTTTCGCCTTTCGCCTTTCGCCTTTCGCCTTTCGCCTTTCGCCTTTCGCCTTTCGCCTTTCGCCTTTCGCCTTTCGCCTTTCGCCTTTCGCCTTTCGCCTTTCGCCTTTCGCCTTTCGCCTTACGCCTTTCGTCTTTCGCCTTTGTCTTTCGCCTTTCGCCTTTCGCCTTTTGCATTTCGTCTTTCGCCTTTCGACTTTCGCCCTTCGCCTTTCGTCTTTCGCCTTTCGCAAGTCGCCTTTCGCCTTTCGCCTTTCGCCTTTCGCCTTTCGCCTTTCGCCTTTCGCCTTTCGCCTTTCGCCTTTCGCCTTTCGCCTTTCGCCTTTCGCCTTTCGCCTTACGCCTTACGCCTTTCGTCTTTCGCCTTTGTCTTTCGCCTTTCGCCTTTCGCCTTTCGCCTTTCGCCTTTCGCCTTTGTCTTTCGCCTTTCGCCTTTCGCCTTTCGCCTTTCGCCTTTCGCCTTTCGCCTTTAGCATTTTGAAATACAAATTTATAATTTCGAATTTTCCATTTCGCATTTTCAATTTCAACTTTTGTATTTTATCTTTTGAATATCGTTTTTTCTTTTGCTTTAGGCATTTTAAATTTCTCCATTTTCATTTATTGATTTGAAAATCATTTTTCCTTTTGCCTTCCGCTTTTCGCCTTTCGCCTTTCGCTTTTCGCCTTTCGCCTTTCGCCTTTCGCCTTTCGCCTTTCGCCTTTCGCCTTTCGCCTTTCGCCTTTCGCCTTTCGCCTTTCGCCTTTCGCCTTTCGCCTTTCGCCTTTCGCCTTTCGCCTTTCGCCTTTCGCCTTTCGCCTTTCGCCTTTCGCCTTTCGCCTTTCGCCTTTCGCCTTTCGCCTTTCGCCTTTCGCCTTTCGCCTTTCGCCTTTCGCCTTTCGCCTTTCGCCTTACGCCTTTCGCCTTTCGCCTTTCGTCTTTCGCCTTTCGCCTTTCGCCTTTCGCCTTACGCCTTTCACCTTCCGCCTGTCGCCTTTCGCCTTTCGCCTTTCCCTTTCGCCTTCCGCCTTTCGCCTTTCGCCTTTCGCCTTTCGCCTTTCTCCTTTCGCCTTTCGCCTTTCGCCTTTCGCCTTTCGCCTTTCGCCTTTCGCCTTTCGCCTTTCGTCTTTCGCCTTTCGCCTTTCGCCCTTCGCCTTTCGTCTTTCGCCTTTCACCTTTCGCCTTTCGCCTTTCGCCTTTCGCCTTTCGCCTTTCGCCTTTCGCCTTTCGCCTTTCGCCTTTCGCCTTTCGCCTTTAGCATTTTGAAATACAAATTTATAATTTCGAATTTTCCATTTCGCATTTTCAATTTCAACTTTTGTATTTTATCTTTTGAATATCGTTTTTTCTTTTGCTTTAGGCATTTTAAATTTCTCCATTTTCATTTCATGATTTGAAAATAATTTTTCCTTTTGCCTTCCGCTTTTCGCCTTTCGCCTTTCGCTTTTCGCCTTTCGCCTTTCGCCTTTCGCCTTTCGCCTTTCGCCTTTCGCCTTTCGCCTTTCGCCTTTCGCCTTTTGCCTTGCGCCTTTCGCCTTTCGCCTTTCGCCTTTCGCCTTTCGCCTTTCGCCTTTCCCCTTTCGCCTTTCGCCTTTCGCCTTTCGCCTTTCGCCTTTCGCCTTTCGACAATCGCCCTTCGCCTTTCGTCTTTCGCCTTTCACCTTTCGCCTTTCGCCTTTCACCTTTCGCCTTTCGCCTTTCGCCTTTCGCCTTTTGCATTTCGCCTTTCGCCTTTCGACTTTCGCCCTTCGCCTTTTGTCTTTCGCCTTTCGCAATTCGCCTTTAGCATTTTGAAATACAAATTTATAATTTCGAATTTTCCATTTCGCATTTTCAATTTCAACTTTTGTATTTTATCTTTTGAAAACCTTTTTTTTTTTGCTTTAGTCATTTTAAATTTCTCCATTTTCATTTCATGTTTTGAAAATCATTTTTCCTTTTGCCTTCCGCTTTTCGCCTTTCGCCTTTCGCTTTTCGCCTTTCGGCTTTCGCCTTTCGCCTTTCGCCTTTCGCCTTTTGCCTGGCGCCTTTCGCCTTTCGCCTTTCGCCTTTCGCATTTCGCCTTTCGCCTTTCGCCTTTCGCCTTTCGCCATTCGCCTTTCGCCTTTCGCCTTTCGACAATCGCCCTTCGCCTTTCGTCTTTCGCCTTTCGCATTTCGCCTTTAGCCTTTTGAAATACGAATTTATAATTTCGAATTTTCCATTTCGCATTTTCAATTTCAACTTTTGTATTTTATATTTTGAATATCGTTTTTTTTTTTCTTTAGGCATTTTAAATTTCTCCATTTTTATTTCATGTTTTGAAAATCGTTTTTCCTTTTGCCTTAGGCATTTTGACTTTTGCCTCTCGCTTTTCGCCTTTCGCCTTTCGCCTTTCGCCTTTCGCCTTTCGCCTTTCGCCTTTCGCCTTTCGCCTTTCGCCTTTCGCCTTTCGCCTTTCGCCTTTCGCCTTTCACCTTTCGCCTTTCGCCTTTCGCCTTTCGCTTTTCGCCTTTCGCCTTTCGCCTTTCGCCTTTCGCCTTTCGCCTTTCGCCTTTCGCCTTTCGCCTTTCGCCTTTCGCCTTTCGCCTTTCGCCTTTCGCCTTTCGCCTTTCGCCTTTCGACTTTCGCCTTTCGTCTTTCGCCTTTCGCCTTACGCCTTTCACCTTCCGCCTTTCGCCTTTCGCCTTTCCCCTTTCGCCTTTCGCCTTTCGGCTTTCGCCTTTCTCCTTACGCCTTTCGCCTTTCGCCTTTCGCCTTTCGCCTTTTGCATTTCGCCTTTCGCCTTTCGACTTTCGCCCTTCGCCTTTCGTCTTTTGCCTTTCGCAATTCGCCTTTCCTCTTTCGCCTTTCGCCTTTCGCCTTTCGCCTTACGCCTTTCACCTTCCGCCTTTCGCCTTTCGCCTTTCGCCTTTCCTCTTTCGCCTTTCGCCTTTCGCCTTTCGCCTTTCGCCTTTCGCCTTTCGCCTTTCGCCTTTCGCCTTTCGCCTTTCGCCTATCGCCTTTCGCCTTTCGCCTTTCGCCTTTCGCCTTTCGCCTTACGCCTTACGCCTTTCGTCTTTCGCCTTTGTCTTTCGCCTTTCGCCTTTCGCCTTTCGCCTTTCGCCTTTCGCCTTTCGCCTTTCGCCTTTCGCCTTTCGCCTTTCGCCTTTCGCCTTTCGCCTTTCGCCTTTCGCCTTTCGCCTTTCGCCTTTCGCCTTTCGCCTTTCGCCTTTCGCCTTTCGCCTTTCGCCTTACGCCTTTCGTCTTTCGCCTTTGTCTTTCGCCTTTCGCCTTTCGCCTTTTGCATTTCGTCTTTCGCCTTTCGACTTTCGCCCTTCGCCTTTCGTCTTTCGCCTTTCGCAAGTCGCCTTTCGCCTTTCGCCTTTCGCCTTTCGCCTTTCGCCTTTCGCCTTTCGCCTTTCGCCTTTCGCCTTTCGCCTTTCGCCTTTCGCCTTTCGCCTTTCGCCTTTCGCCTTACGCCTTACGCCTTTCGTCTTTCGCCTTTGTCTTTCGCCTTTCGCCTTTCGCCTTTCGCCTTTCGCCTTTCGCCTTTGTCTTTCGCCTTTCGCCTTTCGCCTTTCGCCTTTCGCCTTTCGCCTTTCGCCTTTAGCATTTTGAAATACAAATTTATAATTTCGAATTTTCCATTTCGCATTTTCAATTTCAACTTTTGTATTTTATCTTTTGAATATCGTTTTTTCTTTTGCTTTAGGCATTTTAAATTTCTCCATTTTCATTTATTGATTTGAAAATCATTTTTCCTTTTGCCTTCCGCTTTTCGCCTTTCGCCTTTCGCTTTTCGCCTTTCGCCTTTCGCCTTTCGCCTTTCGCCTTTCGCCTTTCGCCTTTCGCCTTTCGCCTTTCGCCTTTCGCCTTTCGCCTTTCGCCTTTCGCCTTTCGCCTTTCGCCTTTCGCCTTTCGCCTTTCGCCTTTCGCCTTTCGCCTTTCGCCTTTCGCCTTTCGCCTTTCGCCTTTCGCCTTTCGCCTTTCGCCTTTCGCCTTTCGCCTTTCGCCTTTCGCCTTTCGCCTTACGCCTTTCGCCTTTCGCCTTTCGTCTTTCGCCTTTCGCCTTTCGCCTTTCGCCTTACGCCTTTCACCTTCCGCCTGTCGCCTTTCGCCTTTCGCCTTTCCCTTTCGCCTTCCGCCTTTCGCCTTTCGCCTTTCGCCTTTCGCCTTTCGCCTTTCGCCTTTCGCCTTTCGCCTTTCGCCTTTCGCCTTTCGCCTTTCGCCTTTCGCCTTTCGTCTTTCGCCTTTCGCCTTTCGCCCTTCGCCTTTCGTCTTTCGCCTTTCACCTTTCGCCTTTCGCCTTTCGCCTTTCGCCTTTCGCCTTTCGCCTTTCGCCTTTCGCCTTTCGCCTTTCGCCTTTCGCCTTTCGCCTTTAGCATTTTGAAATACAAATTTATAATTTCGAATTTTCCATTTCGCATTTTCAATTTCAACTTTTGTATTTTATCTTTTGAATATCGTTTTTTCTTTTGCTTTAGGCATTTTAAATTTCTCCATTTTCATTTCATGATTTGAAAATAATTTTTTATTTTGCCATCCGCTTTTCGCCTATCGCCTTTCGCTTTTCGCCTTTCGCCTTTCGCCTTTCGCCTTTCGCCTTTCGCCTTTCGCCTTTCGCCTTTCGCCTTTCGCCTTTCGCCTTTCGCCTTTCGCCTTTTGCCTTGCGCCTTTCGCCTTTCGCCTTTCGCCTTTCGCCTTTCGCCTTTCGCCTTTCCCCTTTCGCCTTTCGCCTTTCGCCTTTCGCCTTTCGCCTTTCGCCTTTCGACAATCGCCCTTCGCCTTTCGTCTTTCGCCTTTCACCTTTCGCCTTTCGCCTTTCACCTTTCGCCTTTCGCCTTTCGCCTTTCGCCTTTTGCATTTCGCCTTTCGCCTTTCGACTTTCGCCCTTCGCCTTTTGTCTTTCGCCTTTCGCAATTCGCCTTTAGCATTTTGAAATACAAATTTATAATTTCGAATTTTCCATTTCGCATTTTCAATTTCAACTTTTGTATTTTATCTTTTGAAAACCTTTTTTTTTTTGCTTTAGGCATTTTAAATTTCTCCATTTTCATTTCATGTTTTGAAAATCATTTTTCCTTTTGCCTTCCGCTTTTCGCCTTTCGCCTTTCGCTTTTCGCCTTTCGGCTTTCGCCTTTCGCCTTTCGCCTTTCGCCTTTTGCCTTGCGCCTTTCGCCTTTCGCCTTTCGCCTTTCGCATTTCGCCTTTCGCCTTTCGCCTTTCGCCTTTCGCCATTCGCCTTTCGCCTTTCGCCTTTCGACAATCGCCCTTCGCCTTTCGTCTTTCGCCTTTCGCATTTCGCCTTTAGCCTTTTGAAATACGAATTTATAATTTCGAATTTTCCATTTCGCATTTTCAATTTCAACTTTTGTATTTTATATTTTGAATATCGTTTTTTTTTTTCTTTAGGCATTTTAAATTTCTCCATTTTTATTTCATGTTTTGAAAATCGTTTTTCCTTTTGCCTTAGGCATTTTGACTTTTGCCTCTCGCTTTTCGCCTTTCGCCTTTCGCCTTTCGCCTTTCGCCTTTCGCCTTTCGCCTTTCGCCTTTCGCCTTTCGCCTTTCGCCTTTCGCCTTTCGCCTTTCGCCTTTCACCTTTCGCCTTTCGCCTTTCGCCTTTCGCTTTTCGCCTTTCGCCTTTCGCCTTTCGCCTTTCGCCTTTCGCCTTTCGCCTTTCGCCTTTCGCCTTTCGCCTTTCGCCTTTCGCCTTTCGCCTTTCGCCTTTCGCCTTTTGCCTTGCGCCTTTCGCCTTTCGCCTTTCGCCTTTCGCCTTACGCCTTTCACCTTCCGCCTTTCGCCTTTCGCCTTTCGCCTTTCCCCTTTCGCCTTTCGCCTTTCGCCCATCCGCCTTTCGCCTTCCGCCTTTCGCCTTTCGCCTTTCGCCTTTCGCCTTTCGCCTTTCGCCTTTCGCCTTTCGCCTTTCGCCTTTCGCCTTCCGCCTTTCGCCTTTCGCCTTTCGCCTTTCGCCTTTCGCCTTTCGCCTTTCGCCTTTCGCCTTTCGCCTTACGCCTTTCGCCTTTCGCCTTTCGTCTTTCACCTTTCGCCTTTCGCCTTTCGCCTTTCGCCTTTCGCCTTTCGCCTTTCGCCTTTCGCCTTTCGCCTTTCGCCTTTCGCCTTTCGCCTTTCGCCTTTCGCCTTTCGCCTTTCGCCTTTCGCCTTTCGCCTTTCGCCTTACGCCTTTCGCCTTTCGCCTTTCGTCTTTCGCCTTTCGCCTTTCGCCTTTCGCCTTACGCCTTTCACCTTCCGCCTGTCGCCTTTCGCCTTTCGCCTTTCCCTTTCGCCTTCCGCCTTTCGCCTTTCGCCTTTCGCCTTTCGCCTTTCGCCTTTCGCCTTTCGCCTATCGCCTTTCGCCTTTCGCTTTTCGCCTTTCGCCTTTCGCCTTTCGCCTTTCGCCTTTCGCCTTTCGTCTTTCGCCTTTCGCCTTTCGCCCTTCGCCTTTCGTCTTTCGCCTTTCGCCTTTCGCCTTTCGCCTTCCGCCTTTCGCCTTTCGCCTTACGCCTTACGCCTTTCGTCTTTCGCCTTTGTCTTTCGCCTTTCGCCTTTCGCCTTTCGCCTTTCGCCTTTCGCCTTTGTCTTTCGCCTTTCGCCTTTCGCCTTTCGCCTTTCGCCTTTCGCCTTTAGCATTTTGAAATACAAATTTATAATTTCGAATTTTCCATTTCGCATTTTCAATTTCAACTTTTGTATTTTATCTTTTGAATATCGTTTTTTCTTTTGCTTTAGGCATTTTAAATTTCTCCATTTTCATTTCATGATTTGAAAATCATTTTTCCTTTTGCCTTCCGCTTTTCGCCTTTCGCCTTTCGCTTTTCGCCTTTCGCCTTTCGCCTTTCGCCTTTCGCCTTTCGCCTTTCGCCTTTCGCCTTTCGCCTTTCGCCTTTCGCCTTTCGCCTTTCGCCTTTCGCCTTTCGCCTTTCGCCTTTCGCCTTTCGCCTTTCGCCTTTCGCCTTTCGCCTTTCGCCTTTCGCCTTACGCCTTACGCCTTTCGTCTTTCGCCTTTGTCTTTCGCCTTTCGCCTTTCGCCTTTCGCCTTTCGCCTTTCGCCTTTGTCTTTCGCCTTTCGCCTTTCGCCTTTCGCATTTCGCCTTTCGCCTTTCGCCTTTCGCCTTTAGCATTTTGAAATACAAATTTATAATTTCGAATTTTCCATTTCGCATTTTCAATTTCAACTTTTGTATTTTATCTTTTGAACATCGTTTTTTCTTTTGCTTTAGGCATTTTAAATTTCTCCATTTTCATTTCATGATTTGAAAATCATTTTTCCTTTTGCCTTCCGCTTTTCGCCTTTCGCCTTTCGCTTTTCGCCTTTCGCCTTTCGCCTTTCGCCTTTCGCCTATCGCCTTTCGCCTTTCGCCTTTCGCCTTTCGCCTTTCGCCTTACGCCTTACGCCTTTCGTCTTTCGCCTTTGTCTTTCGCCTTTCGCCTTTCGCCTTTCGCCTTTCGCCTTTCGCCTTTCGCCTTTCGCCTTTCGCCTTTCGCCTTTCGCCTTTCGCCTTTCGCCTTTCGCCTTTCGCCTTTCGCCTTTCGCCTTTCGCCTTTCGCCTTTCGCCTTTCGCCTTTCGCCTTTCGCCTTTCGCTTTTCGCCTGTCGCCTTTCGCCTTTCGCCTTACGCCTTTCGTCTTTCGCCTTTGTCTTTCGCCTTTCGCCTTTCGCCTTTTGCATTTCGCCTTTCGCCTTTCGACTTTCGCCCTTCGCCTTTCGTCTTTCGCCTTTCGCAATTCGCCTTTCGCCTTTCGCCTTTCGCCTTTCGCCTTTCGCCTTTCGCCTTTCGCCTTTCGCCTTTCGCCTTTCGCCTTTCGCCTTTCGCCTTACGCCTTACGCCTTTCGTCTTTCGCCTTTGTCTTTCGCCTTTCGCCTTTCGCCTTTCGCCTTTCGCCTTTGTCTTTCGCCTTTCGCCCTTCGCCTTTCGTCTTTCGCCTTTCGCAATTCGCCTTTAGCATTTTGAAATACAAATTTATAATTTCGAATTTTCCATTTCGCATTTTCAATTTCAACTTTTGTATTTTATCTTTTGAATATCGTTTTTTCTTTTGCTTTAGGCATTTTAAATTTCTCCATTTTCATTTCATGATTTGAAAATCATTTTTCCTTTTGCCTTCCGCTTTTCGCCTTTCGCCTTTCGCTTTTCGCCTTTCGCCTTTCGCCTTTCGCCTTTCGCCTTTCGCCTTTCGCCTTTCGCCTTTCGCCTTTCGCCTTTCGCCTTTCGCCTTTCGCCTTTCGCCTTTCGCCTTTCGCCTTTCGCCTTTCGCCTTTCGCCTTACGCCTTTCGTCTTTCGCCTTTGTCTTTCGCCTTTCGCCTTTCGCCTTTTGCATTTCGCATTTCGCCTTTCGACTTTCGCCCTTCGCCTTTCGTCTTTCGCCTTTCGCAATTCGCCTTCCGCCTTTCGCCTTTCGCCTTTCGCCTTTCGCCTTTCGCCTTTCGCCTTTCACCTTTCGCATTTCGCCTTTCGCCTTTTGCATTTCGCCTTTCGCCTTTCGACTTTCGCCCTTCGCCTTTCATCTTTCGCCTTTCGCAATTCGCCTTTAGCATTTTGAAATACAAATTTATAATTTCGAATTTTCCATTTCGCATTTTCAATTTCAACTTTTGTATTTTATCTTTTGAATATCGTTTTTTCTTTTGCTTTAGGCATTTTAAATTTCTCCATTTTCATTTCATGATTTGAAAATCATTTTTCCTTTCGCCTTTCGCCTTTCGCCTTTCGCCTTTTGCCTTTCGCCTTTCGCCTTTCGCCTTTCGCCTTTCGCCTCTCGCCTTTCGCCTTTCGGCTTTCGCCTTTCGCCTTTCGCATTTCGCCTTTCGCCTTTCGCCTTTCGCCTTTCGCCTTTCGCCTTTCGCCTTTCGCCTTTCGCTTTTGGCCTTTCGCCTTTCGCCTTTCACCTTTCGCCTTTCGCCTTTCACCTTTCGCCTTTCGCCTTTCGCCTTTCGCCTTTCGCCTTTCGCCTTTCGCCTTTCGCCTTTCGCCTTTCGCCTTTCGCCTTTCGACTTGCGCCCTTCGCCTTTCGTCTTTCGCTTTTGGCCTTTCGCCTTTCGCCTTTCACCTTTCGCCTTTCGCCTTTCACCTTTCGCCTTTCGCCTTTCGCCTTTCGCCTTTCGCCTTTCGCCTTTCGCCTTACGCCTTTCGTCTTTCGCCTTTGTCTTTCGCCTTTCGCCTTTCGCCTTTTGCATTTCGCATTTCGCCTTTCGACTTTCGCCCTTCGCCTTTCGTCTTTCGCCTTTCGCAATTCGCCTTCCGCCTTTCGCCTTTCGCCTTTCGCCTTTCGCCTTTCACCTTTCGCATTTCGCCTTTCGCCTTTTGCATTTCGCCTTTCGCCTTTCGACTTTCGCCCTTCGCCTTTCATCTTTCGCCTTTCGCAATTCGCCTTTAGCATTTTGAAATACAAATTTATAATTTCGAATTTTCCATTTCGCATTTTCAATTTCAACTTTTGTATTTTATCTTTTGAATATCGTTTTTTCTTTTGCTTTAGGCATTTTAAATTTCTCCATTTTCATTTCATGATTTGAAAATCATTTTTCCTTTCGCCTTTCGCCTTTCGCCTTTCGCCTTTCGCCATTCGCCTTTCGCCTTTCGCCTTTCGCCTTTATCCTTTCGCCTTTCGCCTTTCGCCTTTCGCCTTTCGCCTTTCGCCTTTCGCCTTTCGCCTTTCGCCTTTCGCCTTTCGCCTTTCGCCTTACGCCTTTCGTCTTTCGCCTTTGTCTTTCGCCTTTCGCCTTTCGCCTTTTGCATTTCGCCTTTCGCCTTTCGACTTTCGCCCTTCGCCTTTCGTCTTTCGCCTTTCGCAATTCGCCTTTAGCATTTTGAAATACTAATTTATAATTTCGAATTTTCCATTTCGCATTTTCAATTTCAACTTTTGTATTTTATCTTTTGAATATCGTTTTTTCTTTTGCTTTAGGCATTTTAAATTTCTCCATTTTCATTTCATGATTTGAAAATCATTTTTCCTTTTGCCTTCCGCTTTTCGCCTTTCGCCTTTCGCTTTTCGCCTTTCGCCTTTCGCCTTTCGCCTTTCGCCTTTCGCCTTTCGCCTTTCGCCTTTCGCCTTTCGCCTTTCGCCTTTCGCCTTTCGCCTTTCGCCTTTCGCCTTTCGCCTTTCGCCTTACGCCTTTCGTCTTTCGCCTTTGTTTTTCGCCTTTCGCCTTTCGCCTTTTGCATTTCGCATTTCGCCTTTCGACTTTCGCCCTTCGCCTTTCGTCTTTCGCCTTTCGCAATTCGCCTTCCGCCTTTCGCCTTTCGCCTTTCGCCTTTCGCCTTTCACCTTTCGCATTTCGCCTTTCGCCTTTTGCATTTCGCCTTTCGCCTTTCGACTTTCGCCCTTCGCCTTTCATCTTTCGCCTTTCGCAATTCGCCTTTAGCATTTTGAAATACAAATTTATAATTTCGAATTTTCCATTTCGCATTTTCAATTTCAACTTTTGTATTTTATCTTTTGAATATCGTTTTTTCTTTTGCTTTAGGCATTTTAAATTTCTCCATTTTCATTTCATGATTTGAAAATCATTTTTCCTTTCGCCTTTCGCCTTTCGCCTTTCGCCTTTTGCCTTTCGCCTTTCGCCTTTCGCCTTTCGCCTTTCGCCTCTCGCCTTTCGCCTTTCGGCTTTCGCCTTTCGCCTTTCGCCTTTCGCATTTCGCCTTTCGCCTTTCGCCTTTCGCCTTTCGCCTTTCGCCTTTCGCCTTTCGCCTTTCGCCTTTCGCTTTTGGCCTTTCGCCTTTCGCCTTTCACCTTTCGCCTTTCGCCTTTCACCTTTCGCCTTTCGCCTTTCGCCTTTCGCCTTTCGCCTTTCGCCTTTCGCCTTTCGCCTTTCGCCTTTCGACTTGCGCCCTTCGCCTTTCGTCTTTCGCCTTTCGCCTTTCGCCTTACGCCTTTCGCCTTTCGCCTTTCGTCTTTCGCGTTTCGCCTTTCGACTTTCGCCCTTCGCCTTTCGTCTTTCGCCTTTCGCCTTTCGCCTTACGCCTTTCGCCTTTCGCCTTTCGTCTTTCGCCTTTCGCCTTACGCCTTTCACCTTCCGCCTTTCGCCTTTCGCCTTTCGCCTTTCGCCTTTCGCCTTTCGCCTTTCACCTTTCGCCTTTCGCCTTTCGCCTTTCGCCTTTCGCCTTTCGCCTTTCGCCTTTCGCCTTACGCCTTTCGCCTTTCGCCTTTCGTCTTTCGCCTTTCGCCTTTCGCCTTACGCCTTTCACCTTCCGCCTTTCGCCTTTCGCCTTTCGCCTTTCCCCTTTCGCCTTTCGCCTTTCGCCTTTCGCCTTTCGCCTTTCGCCTTTCGCCTTACGCCTTTCGTCTTTCGCCTTTGTCTTTCGCCTTTCGCCTTTCGCCTTTCTCCTTACGCCTTTCGCCTTTCGCCTTTCGCCTTTCGCCTTTTGCATTTCGCCTTTCGCCTTTCGACTTTCGCCCTTCGCCTTTCGTCTTTTGCCTTTCGCAATTCGCCTTTAGCATTTTGAAATACAAATTTATAATTTCGAATTTTCCATTTCGCATTTTCAATTTCAACTTTTGTATTTTATCTTTTGAAAACCTTTTTTTTTTGCTTTAGGCATTTTAAATTTCTCCATTTTCATTTCATGTTTTGACAATCATTTTTCCTTTTGCCTTCCGCTTTTCGCCTTTCGCCTTTCGCTTTTCGCCTTTCGCCTTTCGCCTTTCGCCTTTCGCCTTTCGCCTTTCGCCTTTCGCCTTTCGCCTTTCGCCTTTTGCCTTGCGCCTTTCGCCTTACGCCTTTCGTCTTTCGCCTTTGTCTTTCGCCTTTCGCCTTACGCCTTTCGCCTTTCGCCTTTTGCATTTCGCCTTTCGCCTTTCGCCTTTCGACTTTCGCCCTTCGCCTTTCGTCTTTCGCCTTTCGCAATTTGCCTTTAGCATTTTGAAATACAAATTTATAATTTCGAATTTTCCATTTCGCATTTTCAATTTCAACTTTTGTATTTTATCTTTTGAAAACCTTTTTTTTTTTGCTTTAGGCATTTTAAATTTCTCCATTTTCATTTCATGTTTTGAAAATCATTTTTCCTTTTGCCTTCCGATTTTCGCCTTTCGCCTTTCGCTTTTCGCCTTTCGCCTTTCGCCTTTCGCCTTACGCCTTTCGCCTTTCGTCTTTCGCCTTTCGCCTTTCGCCTTTCGCCTTTCGCCTTTCGCCTTTCGCCTTTCGCCTTTCGCCTTTCGCCTTTCGCCTTTCGCCTTTCGCCTTTCGCTTTTGGCCTTTCGCCTTTCACCTTTCGCCTTTCGCCTTTCGCCTTTCGCCTTTCGCCTTTCGCCTTTCGACTTGCGCCTTTCACCTTTCGCCTTTCGCCTTTCGCCTTTCGCCTTTCGCCTTTCGCCTTTCGCCTTACGCCTTTCGCCTTTCGCCTTTCGTCTTTCGCCTTTCGCCTTTCGCCTTACGCCTTTCACCTTCCGCCTTTCGCCTTTCGCCTTTCGCCTTTCCCCTTTCGCCTTTCGCCTTTCGCCTTTCGCCTTTCGCCTTTCGCCTTTCGCCTTTCGCCTTTCGCCTTACGCCTTTCGTCTTTCGCCTTTGTCTTTCGCCTTTCGCCTTTCGCCTTTCTCCTTTCGCCTTTCGCCTTTCGCCTTTTGCATTTCGCCTTTCGCCTTTCGACTTTCGCCCTTCGCCTTTCGTCTTTCGCCTTTCGCAATTTGCCTTTAGCATTTTGAAATACAAATTTATAATTTCGAATTTTCCATTTCGCATTTTCAATTTCAACTTTTGTATTTTATCTTTTGAAAACCTTTTTTTTTTGCTTTAGGCATTTTAAATTTCTCCATTTTCATTTCATGTTTTGACAATCATTTTTCCTTTTGCCTTCCGCTTTTCGCCTTTCGCCTTTCGCTTTTCGCCTTTCGCCTTTCGCCTTTCGCCTTTCGCCTTTCGCCTTTCGCCTTTCGCCTTTCGCCTTACGCCTTTCGTCTTTCGCCTTTGTCTTTCGCCTTTCGCCTTTCGCCTTTCTCCTTACGCCTTTCGCCTTTCGCCTTTCGCCTTTCGCCTTTTGCATTTCGCCTTTCGCCTTTCGACTTTCGCCCTTCGCCTTTCGTCTTTTGCCTTTCGCAATTCGCCTTTAGCATTTTGAAATACAAATTTATAATTTCGAATTTTCCATTTCGCATTTTCAATTTCAACTTTTGTATTTTATCTTTTGAAAACCTTTTTTTTTTGCTTTAGGCATTTTAAATTTCTCCATTTTCATTTCATGTTTTGACAATCATTTTTCCTTTTGCCTTCCGCTTTTCGCCTTTCGCCTTTCGCTTTTCGCCTTTCGCCTTTCGCCTTTCGCCTTTCGCCTTTCGCCTTTCGCCTTTCGCCTTTTGCCTTGCGCCTTTCGCCTTACGCCTTTCGTCTTTCGCCTTTGTCTTTCGCCTTTCGCCTTACGCCTTTCGCCTTTCGCCTTTTGCATTTCGCCTTTCGCCTTTCGCCTTTCGACTTTCGCCCTTCGCCTTTCGTCTTTCGCCTTTCGCAATTTGCCTTTAGCATTTTGAAATACAAATTTATAATTTCGAATTTTCCATTTCGCATTTTCAATTTCAACTTTTGTATTTTATCTTTTGAAAACCTTTTTTTTTTTGCTTTAGGCATTTTAAATTTCTCCATTTTCATTTCATGTTTTGAAAATCATTTTTCCTTTTGCCTTCCGCTTTTCGCCTTTCGCCTTTCGCTTTTCGCCTTTCGCCTTTCGCCTTTCGCCTTTCGCCTTACGCCTTTCGCCTTTCGCCTTTCGCCTTTCGACTTGCGCCTTTCACCTTTCGCCTTTCGCCTTTCGCCTTTCGCCTTTCGCCTTTCGCCTTTCGCCTTACGCCTTTCGCCTTTCGCCTTTCGTCTTTCGCCTTTCGCCTTTCGCCTTACGCCTTTCACCTTCCGCCTTTCGCCTTTCGCCTTTCGCCTTTCCCCTTTCGCCTTTCGCCTTTCGCCTTTCGCCTTTCGCCTTTCGCCTTTCGCCTTTCGCCTTACGCCTTTCGTCTTTCGCCTTTGTCTTTCGCCTTTCGCCTTTCGCCTTTCTCCTTTCGCCTTTCGCCTTACGCCTTTCGCCTTTCGCCTTTTGCATTTCGCCTTTCGCCTTTCGACTTTCGCCCTTCGCCTTTCGTCTTTCGCCTTTCGCAATTTGCCTTTAGCATTTTGAAATACAAATTTATAATTTCGAATTTTCCATTTCGCATTTTCAATTTCAACTTTTGTATTTTATCTTTTGAAAACCTTTTTTTTTTGCTTTAGGCATTTTAAATTTCTCCATTTTCATTTCATGTTTTGACAATCATTTTTCCTTTTGCCTTCCGCTTTTCGCCTTTCGCCTTTCGCTTTTCGCCTTTCGCCTTTCGCCTTTCGCCTTTCGCCTTTCGCCTTTCGCCTTTCGCCTTTCGCCTTTCGCCTTTCGCCTTTCGCCTTTTGCCTTGCGCCTTTCGCCTTACGCCTTTCGTCTTTCGCCTTTGTCTTTCGCCTTTCGCCTTACGCCTTTCGCCTTTCGCCTTTTGCATTTCGCCTTTCGCCTTTTGACTTTCGCCCTTCGCCTTTCGTCTTTCGCCTTTCGCAATTTGCCTTTAGCATTTTGAAATACAAATTTATAATTTCGAATTTTCCATTTCGCATTTTCAATTTCAACTTTTGTATTTTATCTTTTGAAAACCTTTTTTTTTTTTGCTTTAGGCATTTTAAATTTCTCCATTTTCATTTCATGTTTTGAAAATCATTTTTCCTTTTGCCTTCCGATTTTCGCCTTTCGCCTTTCGCTTTTCGCCTTTCGCCTTTCCCCTTTCGCCTTACGCCTTTCGCCTTTCGCCTTTCGTCTTTCGCCTTTCGCCTTTCGCCTTTCGCCTTTCGCCTTTCGCCTTTCGCCTTTCGCCTTACGCCTTTCGCCTTTCGCCTTTCGTCTTTCGCCTTTCGCCTTTCGCCTTACGCCTTTCACCTTCCGCCTTTCGCCTTTCGCCTTTCCCCTTTCGCCTTTCGCCTTTCGCCTTTCGCCTTTCGCCTTTCGTCTTTCGCCTTTCGCAATTCGCCTTTAGCATTTTGAAATACAAATTTATAATTTCGAATTTTCCTTTTCGCATTTTCAATTTCAACTTTTGTATTTTATCTTTTGAAAACCTTTTTTTTTGCTTTAGGCATTTTAAATTTCTCCATTTTCATTTCATGTTTTGAAAATCATTTTTCCTTTTGCCTTCCGCTTTTCGCCTTTCGCCTTTCGCTTTTCGCCTTTCGCCTTTCGCCTTTCGCCTTTCGCCTTTCGCCTTTCTCCTTGCGCCTTTTGCCTTGCGCCTTTCGCCTTACGCCTTTCGTCTTGCGCCTTTGTCTTTCGCCTTTGTCTTTCGCCTTTCGCCTTTTGCCTTACGCCTTTCGCCTTTCGCCTTTCGCCTTTCGCCTTTTGCATTTCGCCTTTCGCCTTTCGCCTTCCGCTTTTCGCCTTTCGCCTTTCGCCTTTCGCAATTCGCCTTTAGCATTTTGCAATACAAATTTATAATTTCGAATTTTCCATTTCGCATTTTCAATTTCAACTTTTGTATTTTATCTTTTGAAAACCTTTTTTTTTTTGCTTTAGGCATTTTAAATTTCTCCATTTTCATTTCATGTTTTGAAAATCATTTTTCCTTTTGCCTTCCGCTTTTCGCCTTTCGCCTTTCGCTTTTCGCCTTTCGCTTACGCCTTTCGCCTTTCGCCTTTCGTCTTTCGCCTTTCGCCTTTCGCCTTTCGCCTTTCGCCTTTCACCTTTCGCCTTTCGCCTTTCGCCTTACGCCTTTCGCCTTTCGCCTTTCGCCTTTCGCCTTTCGCCTTTCGCCTTTCGCCTTACGCCTTTCGAATTTCGCCTTTCGTCTTTCGCCTTTCGCCTTACGCCTTTCGCCTTTCGCCTTTCGCCTTTCGCCTTTCGCCTTTCGCCTTGCGTCTTTCGCCTTTCGCCTTTCGTCTTTCGCCTTTCGCCTATCGCCTTTCGCCTTTCGCCATTCGCCTTTCGCCTTTCGCCTTTCGCCTTTCGCCTTTCGCCTTTCGCCTTTCGCCTTTCGCCTTTCGCCTTTCGCCTTTCGCCTTCCGCCTTTCGCCTTTCGCCTTTCGCCTTTAGCCTTTCGCCTTTCGCCTTTCGCCTTTCGCCTTTCGCCTTTCGCCTTTCGCCTTTCGCCTTTCGCCTTACGCCTTTTGTCTTTCGCCTTTGTCTTTCGCCTTTCGCCTTTCGCCTTTCGCCTTTTGCATTTCGCCTTTCGCCTTTCGACTTTCGCCCTTCGCCTTTCGTCTTTCGCCTTTCGCAATTCGCCTTTAGCATTTTGAAATACAAATTTATAATTTCGAATTTTCCATTTCGCATTTTCAATTCCAACTTTTGTATTTTATCTTTTGAATATCGTTTTTTCTTTTGCTTTAGGCATTTTAAATTTCTCCATTTTCATTTCATGATTTGAAAATCATTTTTCCTTTTGCCTTCCGCTTTTCGCCTTTCGCCTTTCGCCTTTCGCCTTTCGCCTTTCGCCTTTCGCCTTTCGCCTTTCGCCTTTCGCCTTTCGCCTTTCGCCTTTCGCCTTTCGCCTTTCGCCTTTCGCCTTTCGCCTTTCGCCTTTTGCATTTCGCCTTTCGCCTTTCGACTTTCGCCCTTCGCCTTTCGTCTTTCGCCTTTCGCAATTCGCCTTTAGCATTTTGAAATACAAATTTATAATTTCGAATTTTCCATTTCGCATTTTCAATTTCAACTTTTGTATTTTATCTTTTGAATATCGTTTTTTCTTTTGCTTCAGGCAATTTAAATTTCTCCATTTTCATTTCATGTTTTGAAAATCGTTTTTCCTTCCGCCTTTCGCCTTTCGCCTTTCGCTTTTCGCCTTTCGCCTTTCGCCTTTCGCCTTTCGCCTTTCGCCTTTCGCCTTTCGCCTTTCGCCTTTCGCCTTTCGCCTTTCGCCTTTTGCATTTCGCCTTTCGCCTTTCGACTTTCGCCCTTCGCCTTTCGTCTTTCGCCTTTCGCAATTCGCCTTTAGCATTTTGAAACACAAATTTATAATTTCGAATTTTCCATTTCGCATTTTCAATTTCAACTTTTGTATTTTATCTTTTGAATATCGTTTTTTCTTTTGCTTCAGGCACTTTAAATTTCTCCATTTTCATTTCATGTTTTGAAAATCGTTTTTCCTTTTGCCTTCCGCCTTTCGCCTTTCGCCTTTCGCCTTTCGCCTTTCACCTTTCGCCTTACGCCTTTCGCCTTTCCCCTTTCGCCTTTCGCCTTTCGCCTTTCGCCTTTCGCCTTTCGCCTTTCGACTTTCGCCTTTCGACTTTCGCCTTTCGCCTTTCGCCTTTCGCCTTACGCCTTTCACTTTCCGCCTTTCGCCTTTCGCCTTTCGCCTTTCGCCCTTCGCCTTTCGCCTTTCGCCTTTTGCATTTCGCCTTTCGCCTTTCGACTTTCGCCCTTCGCCCTTCGCCTTTCGTCTTTCGCCTTTCGGAATTCGCCTTTAGCATTTTGAAATACAAATTTATAATTTCGAATTTTCCATTTCGCATTTTCAATTTCAACTTTTGTATTTTATCTTTTGAATATCGTTTTTTCTTTTGCTTTAGGCATTTTAAATTTCTCCATTTTCATTTCATGATTTGAAAATCATTTTTCCTTTTGCCTTCCGCTTTTCGCCTTTCGCCTTTCGCTTTTCGCCTTTCGCCTTTCGCCTTTCGCCTTTCGCCTTTCGCCTTTCGCCTTTCGCCTTTCGCCTTTCGCCTTTCGCCTTTCGCCTTTCGCCTTTCGCCTTTCGCCTTTCGCCTTTCGCCTTTCGCCTTACGCCTTTCGTCTTTCGCCTTTGTCTTTCGCCTTTCGCCTTTCGCCTTTTGCATTTCGCATTTCGCCTTTCGACTTTCGCCCTTCGCCTTTCGTCTTTCGCCTTTCGCAATTCGCCTTCCGCCTTTCGCCTTTCGCCTTTCGCCTTTCGCCTTTCACCTTTCGCATTTCGCCTTTCGCCTTTTGCATTTCGCCTTTCGCCTTTCGACTTTCGCCCTTCGCCTTTCATCTTTCGCCTTTCGCAATTCGCCTTTAGCATTTTGAAATACAAATTTATAATTTCGAATTTTCCATTTCGCATTTTCAATTTCAACTTTTGTATTTTATCTTTTGAATATCGTTTTTTCTTTTGCTTTAGGCATTTTAAATTTCTCCATTTTCATTTCATGATTTGAAAATCATTTTTCCTTTCGCCTTTCGCCTTTCGCCTTTCGCCTTTCGCCTTTTGCCTTTCGCCTTTCGCCTTTCGCCTTTCGCCTTTCGCCTCTCGCCTTTCGCCTTTCGGCTTTCGCCTTTCGCCTTTCGCATTTCGCCTTTCGCCTTTCGCCTTTCGCCTTTCGCCTTTCGCCTTTCGCCTTTCGCCTTTCGCCTTTCGCCTTTCGCTTTTGGCCTTTCGCCTTTCGCCTTTCACCTTTCGCCTTTCGCCTTTCACCTTTCGCCTTTCGCCTTTCGCCTTTCGACTTTCGCCCTTCGCCTTTCGTCTTTCGCCTTTCGCAATTCGCCTTCCGCCTTTCGCCTTTCGCCTTTCGCCTTTCGCCTTTCGCCTTTCACCTTTCGCATTTCGCCTTTCGCCTTTTGCATTTCGCCTTTCGCCTTTCGACTTTCGCCCTTCGCCTTTCGTCTTTCGCCTTTCGGAATTCGCCTTTAGCATTTTGAAATACAAATTTATAATTTCGAATTTTCCATTTCGCATTTTCAATTTCAACTTTTGTATTTTATCTTTTGAATATCGTTTTTTCTTTTGCTTTAGGCATTTTAAATTTCTCCATTTTCATTTCATGATTTGAAAATCATTTTTCCTTTTGCCTTCCGCTTTTCGCCTTTCGCCTTTCGCTTTTCGCCTTTCGCCTTTCGCCTTTCGCCTTTCGCCTTTCGCCTTTCGCCTTTCGCCTTTCGCCTTTCGCCTTTCGCCTTTCGCCTTTCGCCTTTCGCCTTTCGCCTTTCGCCTTTCGCCTTTCGCCTTACGCCTTTCGTCTTTCGCCTTTGTCTTTCGCCTTTCGCCTTTCGCCTTTTGCATTTCGCATTTCGCCTTTCGACTTTCGCCCTTCGCCTTTCGTCTTTCGCCTTTCGCAATTCGCCTTCCGCCTTTCGCCTTTCGCCTTTCGCCTTTCGCCTTTCACCTTTCGCATTTCGCCTTTCGCCTTTTGCATTTCGCCTTTCGCCTTTCGACTTTCGCCCTTCGCCTTTCATCTTTCGCCTTTCGCAATTCGCCTTTAGCATTTTGAAATACAAATTTATAATTTCGAATTTTCCATTTCGCATTTTCAATTTCAACTTTTGTATTTTATCTTTTGAATATCGTTTTTTCTTTTGCTTTAGGCATTTTCAATTTCTCCATTTTCATTTCATGATTTGAAAATCATTTTTCCTTTCGCCTTTCGCCTTTCGCCTTTCGCCTTTCGCCATTCGCCTTTCGCCTTTCGCCTTTCGCCTTTATCCTTTCGCCTTTCGCCTTTCGCCTTTCGCCTTTCGCCTTTCGCCTTTCGCCTTTCGCCTTTCGCCTTTCGCCTTTCGCCTTTCGCCTTTCGCCTTTCGCCTTTCGCCTTTCGCCTTACGCCTTTCGTCTTTCGCCTTTGTCTTTCGCCTTTCGCCTTTCGCCTTTTGCATTTCGCCTTTCGCCTTTCGACTTTCGCCCTTCGCCTTTCGTCTTTCGCCTTTCGCAATTCGCCTTTAGCATTTTGAAATACAAATTTATAATTTCGAATTTTCCATTTCGCATTTTCAATTTCAACTTTTGTATTTTATCTTTTGAATATCGTTTTTTCTTTTGCTTTAGGCATTTTAAATTTCTCCATTTTCATTTCATGATTTGAAAATCATTTTTCCTTTTGCCTTCCGCTTTTCGCCTTTCGCCTTTCGCTTTTCGCCTTTCGCCTTTCGCCTTTCGCCTTTCGCCTTTCGCCTTTCGCCTTTCGCCTTTCGCCTTTCGCCTTTCGCCTTTCGCCTTTCGCCTTTCGCCTTTCGCCTTTCGCCTTACGCCTTTCGTCTTTCGCCTTTGTCTTTCGCCTTTCGCCTTTCGCCTTTTGCATTTCGCATTTCGCCTTTCGACTTTCGCCCTTCGCCTTTCGTCTTTCGCCTTTCGCAATTCGCCTTCCGCCTTTCGCCTTTCGCCTTTCGCCTTTCGCCTTTCACCTTTCGCATTTCGCCTTTCGCCTTTTGCATTTCGCCTTTCGCCTTTCGACTTTCCCCCTTCGCCTTTCATCTTTCGCCTTTCGCAATTCGCCTTTAGCATTTTGAAATACAAATTTATAATTTCGAATTTTCCATTTCGCATTTTCAATTTCAACTTTTGTATTTTATCTTTTGAATATCGTTTTTTCTTTTGCTTTAGGCATTTTAAATTTCTCCATTTTCATTTCATGATTTGAAAATCATTTTTCCTTTCGCCTTTCGCCTTTCGCCTTTCGCCTTTCGCCTTTTGCCTTTCGCCTTTCGCCTTTCGCCTTTCGCCTTTCGCCTCTCGCCTTTCGCCTTTCGGCTTTCGCCTTTCGCCTTTCGCATTTCGCCTTTCGCCTTTCGCCTTTCGCCTTTCGCCTTTCGCCTTTCGCCTTTCGCCTTTCGCTTTTGGCCTTTCGCCTTTCGCCTTTCACCTTTCGCCTTTCGCCTTTCACCTTTCGCCTTTCGCCTTTCGCCTTTCGCCTTTCGCCTTTCGCCTTTCGCCTTTCGCCTTTCGACTTGCGCCCTTCGCCTTTCGTCTTTCGCCTTTCGCCTTTCGCCTTACGCCTTTCGCCTTTCGCCTTTCGTCTTTCGCGTTTCGCCTTTCGACTTTCGCCCTTCGCCTTTCGTCTTTCGCCTTTCGCCTTTCGCCTTACGCCTTTCGCCTTTCGCCTTTCGTCTTTCGCCTTTCGCCTTACGCCTTTCACCTTCCGCCTTTCGCCTTTCGCCTTTCGCCTTTCGCCTTTCGCCTTTCGCCTTTCACCTTTCGCCTTTCGCCTTTCGCCTTTCGCCTTTCGCCTTTCGCCTTTCGCCTTTCGCCTTACGCCTTTCGCCTTTCGCCTTTCGCCTTTCGTCTTTCGCCTTTCGCCTTTCGCCTTACGCCTTTCACCTTCCGCCTTTCGCCTTTCGCCTTTCGCCTTTCCCCTTTCGCCTTTCGCCTTTCGCCTTTCGCCTTTCGCCTTACGCCTTTCGCCTTTCGCCTTTCGTCTTTCGCCTTTCGCCTTTCGCCTTACGCCTTTCACCTTCCGCCTTTCGCCTTTCGCCTTTCGCCTTTCCCCTTTCGCCTTTCGCCTTTCGCCTTTCGCCTTTCGCCTTTCGCCTTTCGCCTTACGCCTTTCGTCTTTCGCATTTGTCTTTCGCCTTTCGCCTTTCGCCTTTCTCCTTACGCCTTTCGCCTTTCGCCTTTCGCCTTTCGCCTTTTGCATTTCGCCTTTCGCCTTTCGACTTTCGCCCTTCGCCTTTCGTCTTTTGCCTTTCGCAATTCGCCTTTAGCATTTTGAAATACAAATTTATAATTTCGAATTTTCCATTTCGCATTTTCAATTTCAACTTTTGTATTTTATCTTTTGAAAACCTTTTTTTTGCTTTAGGCATTTTAAATTTCTCCATTTTCATTTCATGTTTTGACAATCATTTTTCCTTTTGCCTTCCGCTTTTCGCCTTTCGCCTTTCGCTTTTCGCCTTTCGCCTTTCGCCTTTCGCCTTTCGCCTTTCGCCTTTCGCCTTTCGCCTTTCGCCTTTTGCCTTGCGCCTTTCGCCTTACGCCTTTCGTCTTTCGCCTTTGTCTTTCGCCTTTCGCCTTACGCCTTTCGCCTTTCGCCTTTTGCATTTCGCCTTTCGGTTTTCGACTTTCGCCCTTCGCCTTTCGTCTTTCGCCTTTCGCAATTTGCCTTTAGCATTTTGAAATACAAATTTATAATTTCGAATTTTCCATTTCGCATTTTCAATTTCAACTTTTGTATTTTATCTTTTGAAAACCTTTTTTTTTTTGCTTTAGGCATTTTAAATTTCTCCATTTTCATTTCATGTTTTGAAAATCATTTTTCCTTTTGCCTTCCGATTTTCGCCTTTCGCCTTTCGCTTTTCGCCTTTCGCCTTTCGCCTTTCGCCTTACGCCTTTCGCCTTTCGCCTTTCGTCTTTCGCCTTTCGCCTTTCGCCTTTCGCCTCTCGCCTTTCGCCTTTCGCCTTTCGCCTTTCGCCTTTCGCTTTTGGCCTTTCGCCTTTCACCTTTCGCCTTTCGCCTTTCGCCTTTCGCCTTTCGCCTTTCGCCTTTCGCCTTTCGACTTGCGCCTTTCACCTTTCGCCTTTCGCCTTTCGCCTTTCGCCTTTCGCCTTTCGCCTTTCGCCTTTCGCCTTTCGCCTTACGCCTTTCGCCTTTCGCCTTTCGCCTTTCGCCTTTCGACTTGCGCCTTTCACCTTTCGCCTTTCGCCTTTCGCCTTTCGCCTTTCGCCTTTCGCCTTTCGCCTTACGCCTTTCGCCTTTCGCCTTTCGTCTTTCGCCTTTCGCCTTTCGCCTTACGCCTTTCACCTTCCGCCTTTCGCCTTTCGCCTTTCGCCTTTCCCCTTTCGCCTTTCGCCTTTCGCCTTTCGCCTTTCGCCTTTCGCCTTTCGCCTTTCGCCTTACGCCTTTCGTCTTTCGCCTTTGTCTTTCGCCTTTCGCCTTTCGCCTTTCTCCTTTCGCCTTTCGCCTTACGCCTTTCGCCTTTCGCCTTTTGCATTTCGCCTTTCGCCTTTCGACTTTCGCCCTTCGCCTTTCGTCTTTCGCCTTTCGCAATTTGCCTTTAGCATTTTGAAATACAAATTTATAATTTCGAATTTTCCATTTCGCATTTTCAATTTCAACTTTTGTATTTTATCTTTTGAAAACCTTTTTTTTTTGCTTTAGGCATTTTAAATTTCTCCATTTTCATTTCATGTTTTGACAATCATTTTTCCTTTTGCCTTCCGCTTTTCGCCTTTCGCCTTTCGCTTTTCGCCTTTCGCCTTTCGCCTTTCGCCTTTCGCCTTTCGCCTTTCGCCTTTCGCCTTTCGCCTTTCGCCTTTCGCCTTTTGCCTTGCGCCTTTCGCCTTACGCCTTTCGTCTTTCGCCTTTGTCTTTCGCCTTTCGCCTTACGCCTTTCGCCTTTCGCCTTTTGCATTTCGCCTTTCGCCTTTTGACTTTCGCCCTTCGCCTTTCGTCTTTCGCCTTTCGCAATTTGCCTTTAGCATTTTGAAATACAAATTTATAATTTCGAATTTTCCATTTCGCATTTTCAATTTCAACTTTTGTATTTTATCTTTTGAAAACCTTTTTTTTTTTGCTTTAGGCATTTTAAATTTCTCCATTTTCATTTCATGTTTTGAAAATCATTTTTCCTTTTGCCTTCCGATTTTCGCCTTTCGCCTTTCGCTTTTCGCCTTTCGCCTTTCGCCTTTCGCCTTACGCCTTTCGCCTTTCGCCTTTCGTCTTTCGCCTTTCGCCTTTCGCCTTTCGCCTTTCGCCTTTCGCCTTTCGCCTTTCGCCTTTCGCCTTACGCCTTTCGCCTTTCGCCTTTCGTCTTTCGCCTTTCGCCTTTCGCCTTACGCCTTTCACCTTCCGCCTTTCGCCTTTCGCCTTTCCCCTTTCGCCTTTCGCCTTTCGCCTTTCGCCTTTCGCCTTTCGTCTTTCGCCTTTCGCAATTCGCCTTTAGCATTTTGAAATACAAATTTATAATTTCGAATTTTCCTTTTCGCATTTTCAATTTCAACTTTTGTATTTTATCTTTTGAAAACCTTTTTTTTTGCTTTAGGCATTTTAAATTTCTCCATTTTCATTTCATGTTTTGAAAATCATTTTTCCTTTTGCCTTCCGCTTTTCGCCTTTCGCCTTTCGCTTTTCGCCTTTCGCCTTTCGCCTTTCGCCTTTCGCCTTTCGCCTTTCGCCTTTCTCCTTTCGCCTTTTGCCTTGCGCCTTTCGCCTTACGCCTTTCGTCTTGCGCCTTTGTCTTTCGCCTTTGTCTTTCGCCTTTCGCCTTTTGCCTTACGCCTTTCGCCTTTCGCCTTTCGCCTTTCGCCTTTTGCATTTCGCCTTTCGCCTTTCGCCTTCCGCTTTTCGCCTTTCGCCTTTCGCCTTTCGCAATTCGCCTTTAGCATTTTGCAATACAAATTTATAATTTCGAATTTTCCATTTCGCATTTTCAATTTCAACTTTTGTATTTTATCTTTTGAAAACCTTTTTTTTTTTGCTTTAGGCATTTTAAATTTCTCCATTTTCATTTCATGTTTTGAAAATCATTTTTCCTTTTGCCTTCCGCTTTTCGCCTTTCGCCTTTCGCTTTTCGCCTTTCGCTTACGCCTTTCGCCTTTCGCCTTTCGTCTTTCGCCTTTCGCCTTTCGCCTTTCGCCTTTCGCCTTTCACCTTTCGCCTTTCGCCTTTCGCCTTACGCCTTTCGCCTTTCGCCTTTCGCCTTTCGCCTTTCGCCTTTCGCCTTTCGCCTTACGCCTTTCGAATTTCGCCTTTCGTCTTTCGCCTTTCGCCTTACGCCTTTCGCCTTTCGCCTTTCGCCTTTCGCCTTTCGCCTTTCGCCTTGCGTCTTTCGCCTTTCGCCTTTCGTCTTTCGCCTTTCGCCTATCGCCTTTCGCCTTTCGCCATTCGCCTTTCGCCTTTCGCCTTTCGCCTTTCGCCTTTCGCCTTTCGCCTTTCGCCTTTCGCCTTTCGCCTTCCGCCTTTCGCCTTTCGCCTTTCGCCTTTCGCCTTTCGCCTTTCGCCTTTCGCCTTTCGCCTTTCGCCTTTCGCCTTTCGCCTTTCGCCTTTCGCCTTTCGCCTTACGCCTTTTGTCTTTCGCCTTTGTCTTTCGCCTTTCGCCTTTCGCCTTTTGCATTTCGCCTTTCGCCTTTCGACTTTCGCCCTTCGCCTTTCGTCTTTCGCCTTTCGCAATTCGCCTTTAGCATTTTGAAATACAAATTTATAATTTCGAATTTTCCATTTCGCATTTTCAATTCCAACTTTTGTATTTTATCTTTTGAATATCGTTTTTTCTTTTGCTTTAGGCATTTTAAATTTCTCCATTTTCATTTCATGATTTGAAAATCATTTTTCCTTTTGCCTTCCGCTTTTCGCCTTTCGCCTTTCGCCTTTCGCCTTTCGCCTTTCGCCTTTCGCCTTTCGCCTTTCGCCTTTCGCCTTTCGCCTTTCGCCTTTCGCCTTTCGCCTTTCGCCTTTCGCCTTTCGCCTTTCGCCTTTCGCCTTTCGCCTTTTGCATTTCGCCTTTCGCCTTTCGACTTTCGCCCTTCGCCTTTCGTCTTTCGCCTTTCGCAATTCGCCTTTAGCATTTTGAAATACAAATTTATAATTTCGAATTTTCCATTTCGCATTTTCAATTTCAACTTTTGTATTTTATCTTTTGAATATCGTTTTTTCTTTTGCTTCAGGCAATTTAAATTTCTCCATTTTCATTTCATGTTTTGAAAATCGTTTTTCCTTCCGCCTTTCGCCTTTCGCCTTTCGCTTTTCGCCTTTCGCCTTTCGCCTTTCGCCTTTCGCCTTTCGCCTTTCGCCTTTCGCCTTTCGCCTTTCGCCTTTCGCCTTTTGCATTTCGCCTTTCGCCTTTCGACTTTCGCCCTTCGCCTTTCGTCTTTCGCCTTTCGCAATTCGCCTTTAGCATTTTGAAACACAAATTTATAATTTCGAATTTTCCATTTCGCATTTTCAATTTCAACTTTTGTATTTTATCTTTTGAATATCGTTTTTTCTTTTGCTTCAGGCACTTTAAATTTCTCCATTTTCATTTCATGTTTTGAAAATCGTTTTTCCTTTTGCCTTCCGCCTTTCGCCTTTCGCCTTTCGCCTTTCACCTTTCGCCTTTCACCTTTCGCCTTACGCCTTTCGCCTTTCCCCTTACGCCTTTCGCCTTTCGCCTTTCGCCTTTCGCCTTTCGCCTTTCGACTTTCGCCTTTCGACTTTCGCCTTTCGCCTTTCGCCTTTCGCCTTACGCCTTTCACTTTCCGCCTTTCGCCTTTCGCCTTTCGCCTTTCGCCTTTCGCCCTTCGCCTTTCGCCTTTCGCCTTTTGCATTTCGCCTTTCGCCTTTCGACTTTCGCCCTTCGCCCTTCGCCTTTCGTCTTTCGCCTTTCGGAATTCGCCTTTAGCATTTTGAAATACAAATTTATAATTTCGAATTTTCCATTTCGCATTTTCAATTTCAACTTTTGTATTTTATCTTTTGAATATCGTTTTTTCTTTTGCTTTAGGCATTTTAAATTTCTCCATTTTCATTTCATGATTTGAAAATCATTTTTCCTTTTGCCTTCCGCTTTTCGCCTTTCGCCTTTCGCCTTTCGCCTTTCGCCTTTCGCCTTTCGCCTTTCGCCTTTCGCGTTTCGCCTTTCGCCTTTCGCCTTTCGCCTTTCGCCTTTCGCCTTTCGCCTTTCGCCTTACGCCTTTCGTCTTTCGCCTTTGTCTTTCGCCTTTCGCCTTTCGCCTTTTGCATTTCGCATTTCGCCTTTCGACTTTCGCCCTTCGCCTTTCGTCTTTCGCCTTTCGCAATTCGCCTTCCGCCTTTCGCCTTTCGCCTTTCGCCTTTCGCCTTTCACCTTTCGCATTTCGCCTTTCGCCTTTTGCATTTCGCCTTTCGCCTTTCGACTTTCGCCCTTCGCCTTTCATCTTTCGCCTTTCGCAATTCGCCTTTAGCATTTTGAAATACAAATTTATAATTTCGAATTTTCCATTTCGCATTTTCAATTTCAACTTTTGTATTTTATCTTTTGAATATCGTTTTTTCTTTTGCTTTAGGCATTTTAAATTTCTCCATTTTCATTTCATGATTTGAAAATCATTTTTCCTTTCGCTTTTCGCCTTTCGCCTTTCGCCTTTCGCCTTTTGCCTTTCGCCTTTCGCCTTTCGCCTTTCGCCTTTCGCCTCTCGCCTTTCGCCTTTCGGCTTTCGCCTTTCGCCTTTCGCATTTCGCCTTTCGCCTTTCGCCTTTCGCCTTTCGCCTTTCGCCTTTCGCCTTTCGCCTTTCGCTTTTGGCCTTTCGCCTTTCGCCTTTCACCTTTCGCCTTTCGCCTTTCACCTTTCGCCTTTCGCCTTTCGCCTTTCGCCTTTCGCCTTTCGCCTTTCGCCTTTCGCCTTTCGACTTGCGCCCTTCGCCTTTCGTCTTTCGCCTTTCGCCTTTCGCCTTACGCCTTTCGCCTTTCGCCTTTCGTCTTTCGCGTTTCGCCTTTCGACTTTCGCCCTTCGCCTTTCGTCTTTCGCCTTTCGCCTTTCGCCTTACGCCTTTCGCCTTTCGCCTTTCGTCTTTCGCCTTTCGCCTTACGCCTTTCACCTTCCGCCTTTCGCCTTTCGCCTTTCGCCTTTCGCCTTTCGCCTTTCGCCTTTCACCTTTCGCCTTTCGCCTTTCGCCTTTCGCCTTTCGCCTTTCGCCTTTCGCCTTACGCCTTTCGCCTTTCGCCTTTCGTCTTTCGCCTTTCGCCTTTCGCCTTACGCCTTTCACCTTCCGCCTTTCGCCTTTCGCCTTTCGCCTTTCCCCTTTCGCCTTTCGCCTTTCGCCTTTCGCCTTTCGCCTTTCGCCTTACGCCTTTCGTCTTTCGCCTTTGTCTTTCGCCTTTCGCCTTTCGCCTTTCTCCTTACGCCTTTCGCCTTTCGCCTTTCACCTTCCGCCTTTCGCCTTTCGCCTTTCGCCTTTCCCCTTTCGCCTTTCGCCTTTCGCCTTTCGCCTTTCGTCTTTTGCCTTTCGCAATTCGCCTTTAGCATTTTGAAATACAAATTTATATTCGAATTTTCCATTTCGCATTTTCAATTTCAACTTTTGTATTTTATCTTTTGAAAACCTTTTTTTTTTGCTTTAGGCATTTTAAATTTCTCCATTTTCATTTCATGTTTTGACAATCATTTTTCCTTTTGCCTTCCGCTTTTCGCCTTTCGCCTTTCGCTTTTCGCCTTTCGCCTTTCGCCTTTCGCCTTTCGCCTTTCGCCTTTCGCCTTTCGCCTTTTGCCTTGCGCCTTTCGCCTTACGCCTTTCGTCTTTCGCCTTTGTCTTTCGCCTTTCGCCTTACGCCTTACGCCTTTCGCCTTTCGCCTTTTGCATTTCGCCTTTCGCCTTTCGACTTTCGCCCTTCGCCTTTCGTCTTTCGCCTTTCGCAATTTGCCTTTAGCATTTTGAAATACAAATTTATAATTTCGAATTTTCCATTTCGCATTTTCAATTTCAACTTTTGTATTTTATCTTTTGAAAACCTTTTTTTTTGCTTTAGGCATTTTAAATTTCTCCATTTTCATTTCATGTTTTGAAAATCATTTTTCCTTTTGCCTTCCGATTTTCGCCTTTCGCCTTTCGCCTTTCGTCTTTCGCCTTTCGCCTTTCGCCTTTCGCCTTTCGCCTTTCGCCTTTCGCTTTTGGCCTTTCGCCTTTCACCTTTCGCCTTTCGCCTTTCGCCTTTCGCCTTTCGCCTTTCGCCTTTCGCCTTTCGCCTTTCGCCTTTCGACTTGCGCCTTTCACCTTTCGCCTTTCGCCTTTCGCCTTTCGCCTTTCGCCTTTCGCCTTTCGCCTTTCGCCTTTCGCCTTACGCCTTTCGCCTTTCGCCTTTCGCCTTTCGCCGTTCGACTTGCGCCTTTCACCTTTCGCCTTTCGCCTTTCGTCTTTCGCCTTTCGCCTTTCGCCTTACGCCTTTCACCTTCCGCCTTTCGCCTTTCGCCTTTCGCCTTTCCCCTTTCGCCTTTCGCCTTTCGCCTTTCGCCTTTCGCCTTTCGCCTTTCGCCTTTCGCCTTACGCCTTTCGTCTTTCGCCTTTGTCTTTCGCCTTTCGCCTTTCGCCTTTCTCCTTTCGCCTTTCGCCTTACGCCTTTCGCCTTTCGCCTTTTGCATTTCGCCTTTCGCCTTTCGACTTTCGCCCTTCGCCTTTCGTCTTTCGCCTTTCGCAATTTGCCTTTAGCATTTTGAAATACAAATTTATAATTTCGAATTTTCCATTTCGCATTTTCAATTTCAACTTTTGTATTTTATCTTTTGAAAACCTTTTTTTTTTGCTTTAGGCATTTTAAATTTCTCCATTTTCATTTCATGTTTTGACAATCATTTTTCCTTTTGCCTTCCGCTTTTCGCCTTTCGCCTTTCGCTTTTCGCCTTTCGCCTTTCGCCTTTCGCCTTTCGCCTTTCGCCTTTCGCCTTTCGCCTTTCGCCTTTCGCCTTTCGCCTTTCGCCTTTTGCCTTGCGCCTTTCGCCTTACGCCTTTCGTCTTTCGCCTTTGTCTTTCGCCTTTCGCCTTACGCCTTTCGCCTTTCGCCTTTTGCATTTCGCCTTTCGCCTTTCGACTTTCGCCCTTCGCCTTTCGTCTTTCGCCTTTCGCAATTTGCTTTTAGCATTTTGAAATACAAATTTATAATTTCGAATTTTCCATTTCGCATTTTCAATTTCAACTTTTGTATTTTATCTTTTGAAAACCTTTTTTTTTTTGCTTTAGGCATTTTAAATTTCTCCATTTTCATTTCATGTTTTGAAAATCATTTTTCCTTTTGCCTTCCGATTTTCGCCTTTCGCCTTTCGCTTTTCGCCTTTCGCCTTTCGCCTTTCAACTTTCTCTTTTCGCCTTTCGCCTTTTGCCTTTCGCCTTTCGCCTTTCGACTTTCGCCCTTCGCCTTTCGTCTTTCGCCTTTCGCCTTTCGCCTTTCGCCTTTCGCCTTTCGCCTTTCGCCTTTCGCCTTTCGCCTTTCGCCTTTCGCCTTTCGCCTTTCGCCTTTCACCTTTCTCCTTTCGCCTTTCGCCTTTTGCCTTTCGACTTTCGCCCTTCGCCTTTCGTCTTTCGCCTTTCGCCTTTCGCCTTTCGCCTTTCGCCTTTTGCATTTCGCCTTTTGCATTTCGCCTTTCGCGTTTCGACTTTCGCCCTTCGCCTTTCGTCTTTTGTCTTTCGCAATTAGCCTTTAGCATTTTGAAATACAAATTTATAATTTCGAATTTTCCATTTCGCATTTTCAATTTCAACTTTTGTATTTTATCTTTTGAATATCGTTTTTCCTTTTGCTTCAGGCATTTTAAATTTCTCCATTTTCATTTCATGTTTTGAAAATCGTTTTTCCTTTTGCCTTCCGCTTTTCGCCTTTCGCCTTTCGCCTTTCGCCGTTCGCCTTTCGCCTTCCGCCTTTCGCCTTTCGCCTTTCGCCTTTCGCCTTTCGCCTTTCGCCTTTCGCCTTTCGCATTTCGCCTTTCGCCTTTCGCCTTTCGCCTTTCGCCTTTCGCCTTTCGCCTTTCGCCTTTCGCCTTTCGCCTTTCGCCTTTCGCCTTTCGCCTTTCGCCTTTCCCCTTTCGCCTTTCGCCTTTCGCCTTTCGCCGTTCGCCTTCGCCGTTCGCCTTTCGCCTTTCGCCTTTCGCCTTTCGCCTTTCGCCTTTCGCCTTTCGCCTTTCGCCTTTCGCCTTTCGCCTTTCGCCTTTCGCCTTTCGCCTTTCGCCTTTCGCCTTTCGCCTTTCGCCTTTCGCCTTTCGCCTTTCTTCTTTCACCTCTCGCCTTTCGCCTTTCACCTTTCGCCTTTCGCCTTTTGCATTTCGCCTTTCGCCTTTCGACTTTCGCCCTTCGCCTTTCGTCTTTCGCCTTTCGCAATTCGCCTTTAGCATTTTGAAATACAAATTTATAATTTCGAATTTTCCATTTCGCATTTTCAATTTCAACTTTTGTATTTTATCTTTTGAAAACCTTTTTTTCTTTTGCTTTAGGCATTTTCAATTTCTCCATTTTCATTTCATGTTTTGAAAATCGTTTTTCCTTTTGCCTTCCGCTTTTCGCCTTTCGCCTTTCGCCTTTCGCCTTTCGCCTTTCGCCTTTCGCCTTTCACCTTTCACCTTCCGCCTTTCGCCTTTCGCCTTTCGCCTTTCGCCTTTCGCCTTTCGCCTTTCGCCTTTCGCCTTTCGCCTTTTGCCTTTCGCCTTCGCCTTTCGCCTTTCGCCTTTCGCCTTTCGCCTTTCGCCTTTCGCCTTTCGCCTTTCGCCTTTCGCCTTTCGCCTTTCGCCTTTCGCCTTTCGCCTTTCGCCTTTCGCCTTTCACCTTCTGCCTTTCGCCTTTCGCCTTTCGCCTTTCGCCTTTCGCCTTTCGCCTTTCGCCTTTCGCCTTTCGCCTTTCGCCTTTCGCCTTTCGCCTTTCGCCTTTCGCCTTTCGCCTTTCGCCTTTCGCCTTTTGCCTTTCGCCTTCGCCTTTCGCCTTTCGCCTTTCGCCTTTCGCCTTTCGCCTTTCGCCTTTCGCCTTTCACCTTTCGCCTTTCGCCTTTCGCCTTTCGCCTTACGCGTTTCACCTTCCGCCTTTCGCCTTTCGCCTTCGCCTTTCGCCTTACGCCTTTCGCATTTCGCCTCTCGCCTTTCGCCTTTCGCCTTTCGCCTTTCGCCTTACGCGTTTCACCATCCGCCTTTCGCCTTTCGCCTTTCGCCTTTCGCCTTTCGCCTTTCGCCTTTCACCTTTCGCCTTTCGCCTTTCGCCTTTCGCCTTTCACCTTACGCGTTTCACCTTCCGCCTTTCGCCTTTCGCCTTTCGCCTTTCGCCTTTTGCCTTTCGCCTTCGCCTTTCGCCTTTCGCCTTTCGCCTTTCGCCTTTCGCCTTACGCGTTTCACCTTCCGCCTTTCGCCTTTCGCCTTTCGCCTTTCGCCTTTCGCCTTTCGCCTTTCACCTTTCGCCTTTCGCCTTTCGCCTTTCGCCTTTTGCCTTTCGCCTTACGCGTTTCACCTTCCGCCTTTCGCCTTTCGCCTTTCGCCTTTCGCCTTTTGCCTTTCGCCTTCGCCTTTCGCCTTTCGCCTTTCACCTTTCGCCTTTCGCCTTTCGCCTTTCGCCTTTCGCCTTTCGCCTTTCACCTTTCGCCTTTCGCCTTTCGCCTTTCGCCTTTCGCCTTACGCGTTTCACCTTCCGCCTTTCGCCTTTCGCCTTTCGCCTTTCGCCTTTCGACTTTCGCCCTTCGCCTTTCGTCTTTCGCCTTTCGCCTTTCGCCTTTCGCCTTTCGCCTTTCGCCTTTCGCCTTTCGCCTTTCGCCTTTCGCCTTTCGCCTTTCACCTTTCTCCTTTCGCCTTTCGCCTTTTGCCTTTCGACTTTCGCCCATCGCCTTTCGTCTTTCGCCTTTCGCCTTTCGCCTTTCGCCTTTCGCCTTTCGCCTTTCGCCTTTTGCATTTCGCCTTTTGCATTTCGCCTTTCGCGTTTCGACTTTCGCCCTTCGCCTTTCGTCTTTTGTCTTTCGAAATTAGCCTTTAGCATTTTGAAATACAAATTTATAATTTCGAATTTTCCATTTCGCATTTTCAATTTCAACTTTTGTATTTTATCTTTTGAATATCGTTTTTTCTTTTGCTTCAGGCATTTTAAATTTCTCCATTTTCATTTCATGTTTTGAAAATCGTTTTTCCTTTTGCCTTCCGCTTTTCGTCTTTCGCCTTTCGCATTTCGCCTTTCGCCTTTCGCCTTTCGCCTTTCGCCTTTCGCCTTTCGCCCTTCGCCTTTCGTCTTTCGCCTTTCGCATTTCGCCTTTCGCCTTTCGCCTTTCGCCTTTCGCCTTTCGCCTTTCGCCTTTCGCCTTTCGCCTTTCGCCTTTCGCCTTTCGCCTTTCACCTTTCGCCTTTCGCCTTTCGCCTTTCACCTTTCGCCTTTCGCCTTTCACCTTTCGCCTTTTGCATTTCGCCTTTCACCTTTCGCCTTTCGCCTTTCACCTTTCACCTTTCGCCTTTCGCCTTTCGCCTTTCACCTTTCGCCTTTCGCATTTCACCTTTCGCCTTTTGCATTTCGCCTTTCGCCTTTCGACTTTCGCCCTTCGCCTTTCGTCTTTCGTCTTTCGCAATTAGCCTTTAGCATTTTGAAATACAAATTTATAATTTCGAATTTTCCATTTCGCATTTTCAATTTCAACTTTTGTATTTTATCTTTTGAATATCGTTTTTTCTTTTGCTTCAGGCATTTTAAATTTCTCCATTTTCATTTCATGTTTTGAAAATCGTTTTTCCTTTTGCCTTCCGCTTTTCGCCTTTCGCCTTTCGCCTTTCGCCTTTCGCCTCTCGCCTTTCGCCTTTCGCCTTTCGCCTTTCGCCTTTCGCCTTTCGCCTTTCGCCGTTCGCCTTCGCCGTTCGCCTTTCGCCTTTCGCCTTTCGCCTTTCGCCTTTCGCCTTTCGCCTTTCGCCTTTCGCCTTTCGCCTTTCGCCTTTCGCCTTTCGCCTTTCGCCTTTCGCCTTTCGCCTTTCGCCTTTCGCCTTTCGCCTTTCGCCTTTCGCCTTTCTCCTTTCACCTTTCGCCTTTCGCCTTTCACCTTTCGCCTTTCGCCTTTTGCATTTCGCCTTTCGCCTTTCGACTTTCGCCCTTCGCCTTTCGTCTTTCGCCTTTCGCAATTCGCCTTTAGCATTTTGAAATACAAATTTATAATTTCGAATTTTCCTTTTCGCATTTTCAATTTCAACTTTTGTATTTTATCTTTTGAATATCGTTTTTTTCTTTTGCTTTAGGCATTTTAAATTTCTCCATTTTCATTTCATGTTTTGAAAATCGTTTTTCCTTTTGCCTTCCGCTTTTCGCCTTTCGCCTTTCGCCTTTCGCCTTTCGCCTTTCGCCTTTCGCCTTTCGCCTTTCACCTTTCACCTTCCGCCTTTCGCCTTTCGCCTTTCGCCTTTCGCCTTTCGCCTTTCGCCTTTCGCCTTTCGCCTTTCGCCTTTCGCCTTTTGCCTTTCGCCTTCGCCTTTCGCCTTTCGCCTTTCGCCTTTCGCCTTTCGCCTTTCGCCTTTCGCCTTTCGCCTTTCGCCTTTCGCCTTTCGCCTTTCGCCTTTCGCCTTTCACCTTCTGCCTTTCGCCTTTCGCCTTTCGCCTTTCGCCTTTCGCCTTTCGCCTTTCGCCTTTCGCCTTTCGCCTTTCGCCTTTCGCCTTTCGCCTTTCGCCTTTCGCCTTTTGCCTTTCGCCTTTCGCCTTTCGCCTTTCACCTTTCGCCTTTCGCCTTTCGCCTTTCGCCTTTCGCCTTACGCGTTTCACCTTCCGCCTTTCGCCTTTCGCCTTCGCCTTTCGCCTTACGCCTTTCGCATTTCGCCTCTCGCCTTTCGCCTTTCGCCTTTCGCCTTTCGCCTTTCGCCTTTCGCCTTACGCGTTTCACCTTCCGCCTTTCGCCTTTCGCCTTTCGCCTTTCGCCTTTCGCCTTTCGCCTTTCACCTTTCGCCTTTCGCCTTTCGCCTTTCGCCTTTCGCCTTTCACCTTACGCGTTTCACCTTCCGCCTTTCGCCTTTCGCCTTTCGCCTTTTGCCTTTCGCCTTCGCCTTTCGCCTTTCGCCTTTCGCCTTTCGCCTTACGCGTTTCACCTTCCGCCTTTCGCCTTTCGCCTTTCGCCTTTCGCCTTTCGCCTTTCGCCTTTCACCTTTCGCCTTTCGCCTTTCGCCTTTCGCCTTTTGCCTTTCGCCTTTCGCCTTACGCGTTTCACCTTCCGCCTTTCGCCTTTCGCCTTTCGCCTTTCGCCTTTCGCCTTTCGCCTTTTGCCTTTCGCCTTCGCCTTTCGCCTTTCGCCTTTCACCTTTCGCCTTTCGCCTTTCGCCTTTCGCCTTTCGCCTTTCGCCTTTCACCTTTCGCCTTTCGCCTTTCGCCTTTCGCCTTTCGCCTTACGCGTTTCACCTTCCGCCTTTCGCCTTTCGCCTTTCGCCTTTCGCCTTTCGCCTTTCGCCTTTCGCCTTTCGCCTTTCGCCTTTCGCCTTTCGCCTTTCGCCTTTCGCCTTTCGCCTTTCGCCTTTCGCCTTTCGCCTTTCGCCTTTCGCCTTTCGCTTTTCGCCTTTCGCCTTTCGCCTTTCGCCTTTCACCTTTCGCCTTTCGCCTTTCACCTTTCGCCTTTCGTCTTTCGCCTTTCCCCTTTCGCCTTCCGCCTTTCGCCTTTCGACTTTCGACTTTCGCCTTTCCCCTTTCGCCTTTCTCCTTTCGCCTTTCGCCTTTCGCCTTTCACCTTTCGCCTTTCGCCTTTCGCCTTTCGCCTTTCGCCTTTCACCTTACGCGTTTCACCTTCCGCCTTTCGCCTTTCGCTTTTCGCCTTTCGCCTTTCGCCTTTCGCCTTTCACCTTTCGCCTTTCGCCTTACGCCTTTCGCATTTCGCCTCTCGCCTTTCGCCTTTCGCCTTTCGCCTTTCGCCTTTCGCCTTTCGCCTTTCGCTTTTCGCCTTTCGCCTTTCGCCTTTCGCCTTTCACCTTTCGCCGTTCGCCTTTCGCCTTTCGCCTTTCGCCTTTCGCCTTTCGCCTTTCGCCTTTCGCCTTTCACCTTTCGCCTTTCGCCTTTCGCCTTTCGCCTTTCGCCTTACGCGTTTCACCTTCCGCCTTTCGCCTTTCGCCTTCGCCTTTCGCCTTACGCCTTTCGCATTTCGCCTCTCGCCTTTCGCCTTTCGCATTTCGCCTCTCGCCTTTCGCCTTTCGCCTTTCGCCTTTCGCCTTTCGCCTTTCGCCTTACGCGTTTCACCTTCCGCCTTTCGCCTTTCGCCTTTCGCCTTTCGCCTTTCGCCTTTCGCCTTTCGCCTTTCGCCTTTCGCCTTTCGCCTTTCGCCTTTCGCCTTTCACCTTACGCGTTTCACCTTCCACCTTTCGCCTTTCGCCTTTCGCCTTTTGCCTTTCGCCTTCGCCTTTCGCCTTTCGCCTTTCGCCTTTCGCCTTACGCGTTTCACCTTCCGCCTTTCGCCTTTCGCCTTTCGCCTTTCGCCTTTCGCCTTTCGCCTTTCACCTTTCGCCTTTCGCCTTTCGCCTTTCGCCTTTTGCCTTTCACCTTCCGCCTTTCGCCTTTCGCCTTTCGCCTTTCGCCTTTCGCCTTTCGCCTTTCACCTTTCGCCTTTCGCCTTTCGCCTTTCGCCTTTTGCCTTTCGCCTTTCGCCTTACGCGTTTCACCTTCCGCCTTTCGCCTTTCGCCTTTCGCCTTTCGCCTTTCGCCTTTCGCCTTTTGCCTTTCGCCTTCGCCTTTCGCCTTTCGCCTTTCACCTTTCGCCTTTCGCCTTTCGCCTTTCGCCTTTCGCCTTTCGCCTTTCACCTTTCGCCTTTCGCCTTTCGCCTTTCGCCTTTCACCTTTCACCTTCCGCCTTTCGCCTTTCGCCTTTCGCCTTTCGCCTTTCGCCTTTCGCCTTTCGCCTTTCGCCTTTCGCCTTTCGCCTTTTGCCTTTCGCCTTCGCCTTTCGCCTTTCGCCTTTCGCCTTTCGCCTTTCGCCTTTCGCCTTTCGCCTTTCGCCTTTCGCCTTTCGCCTTTCGCCTTTCGCCTTTCGCCTTTCACCTTCTGCCTTTCGCCTTTCGCCTTTCGCCTTTCGCCTTTCGCCTTTCGCCTTTCGCCTTTCGCCTTTCGCCTTTCGCCTTTCGCCTTTCGCCTTTCGCCTTTCACCTTTCGCCTTTCGCCTTTCGCCTTTCGCCTTTCGCCTTTCACCTTACGCGTTTCACCTTCCGCCTTTCGCCTTTCGCCTTTCGCCTTTTGCCTTTCGCCTTCGCCTTTCGCCTTTCGCCTTTCGCCTTTCGCCTTACGCGTTTCACCTTCCGCCTTTCGCCTTTCGCCTTTCGCCTTTCGCCTTTCGCCTTTCGCCTTTCACCTTTCGCCTTTCGCCTTTCGCCTTTCGCCTTTTGCCTTTCGCCTTTCGCCTTACGCGTTTCACCTTCCGCCTTTCGCCTTTCGCCTTTCGCCTTTCGCCTTTCGCCTTTCGCCTTTTGCCTTTCGCCTTCGCCTTTCGCCTTTCGCCTTTCACCTTTCGCCTTTCGCCTTTCGCCTTTCGCCTTTCGCCTTTCGCCTTTCACCTTTCGCCTTTCGCCTTTCGCCTTTCGCCTTTCGCCTTACGCGTTTCACCTTCCGCCTTTCGCCTTTCGCCTTTCGCCTTTCGCCTTTCGCCTTTCGCCTTTCGCCTTTCGCCTTTCGCCTTTCGCCTTTCGCCTTTCGCCTTTCGCCTTTCGCCTTTCGCCTTTCGCCTTTCGCCTTTCGCTTTTCGCCTTTCGCCTTTCGCCTTTCGCCTTTCACCTTTCGCCTTTCGCCTTTCACCTTTCGCCTTTCGTCTTTCGCCTTTCCCCTTTCGCCTTCCGCCTTTCGCCTTTCGACTTTCGACTTTCGCCTTTCCCCTTTCGCCTTTCTCCTTTCGCCTTTCGCCTTTCGCCTTTCGCCTTTCGCCTTTCGCCTTTCGCCTTTCGCCTTTCGCCTTTCGCCTTACGCGTTTCACCTTCCGCCTTTCGCCTTTCGCCTTTCGCGTTTCACCTTCCGCCTTTCGCCTTTCGCCTTTCGCCTTTTGCCTTTCGCCTTCGCCTTTCGCCTTTCGCCTTTCGCCTTTCGCCTTACGCGTTTCACCTTCCGCCTTTCGCCTTTCGCCTTTCGCCTTTCGCCTTTCGCCTTTCGCCTTTCACCTTTCGCCTTTCGCCTTTCGCCTTTCGCCTTTTGCCTTTCGCCTTTCGCCTTACGCGTTTCACCTTCCGCCTTTCGCCTTTCGCCTTTCGCCTTTCGCCTTTCGCCTTTCGCCTTTTGCCTTTCGCCTTCGCCTTTCGCCTTTCGCCTTTCACCTTTCGCCTTTCGCCTTTCGCCTTTCGCCTTTCGCCTTTCGCCTTTCACCTTTCGCCTTTCGCCTTTCGCCTTTCGCCTTTCGCCTTACGCGTTTCACCTTCCGCCTTTCGCCTTTCGCCTTTCGCCTTTCGCCTTTCGCCTTTCGCCTTTCGCCTTTCGCCTTTCGCCTTTCGCCTTTCGCCTTTCGCCTTTCGCCTTTCGCCTTTCGCCTTTCGCCTTTCGCCTTTCGCCTTTCGCCTTTCGCCTTTCGCTTTTCGCCTTTCGCCTTTCGCCTTTCGCCTTTCACCTTTCGCCTTTCGCCTTTCACCTTTCGCCTTTCGTCTTTCGCCTTTCCCCTTTCGCCTTCCGCCTTTCGCCTTTCGACTTTCGACTTTCGCCTTTCCCCTTTCGCCTTTCTCCTTTCGCCTTCTGCCTTTCGCCTTTCGCCTTTCGCCTTTCGCCTTTCGCCTTTCGCCTTTCGCCTTTCGCCTTTCGCCTTTCGCCTTTCGCCTTTCGCCTTTCGCCTTTCACCTTTCGCCTTTCGCCTTTCGCCTTTCGCCTTTCGCCTTTCACCTTACGCGTTTCACCTTCCGCCTTTCGCCTTTCGCCTTTCGCCTTTTGCCTTTCGCCTTCGCCTTTCGCCTTTCGCCTTTCGCCTTTCGCCTTACGCGTTTCACCTTCCGCCTTTCGCCTTTCGCCTTTCGCCTTTCGCCTTTCGCCTTTCACCTTTCGCCTTTCGCCTTTCGCCTTTCGCCTTTCGCCTTACGCGTTTCACCTTCCGCCTTTCGCCTTTCGCCTTCGCCTTTCGCCTTACGCCTTTCGCATTTCGCCTCTCGCCTTTCGCCTTTCGCCTTTCGCCTTTCGCCTTTCGCCTTTCGCCTTACGCGTTTCACCTTCCGCCTTTCGCCTTTCGCCTTTCGCCTTTCGCCTTTCGCCTTTCGCCTTTCACCTTTCGCCTTTCGCCTTTCGCCTTTCGCCTTTCGCCTTTCACCTTACGCGTTTCACCTTCCGCCTTTCGCCTTTCGCCTTTCGCCTTTTGCCTTTCGCCTTCGCCTTTCGCCTTTCGCCTTTCGCCTTTCGCCTTACGCGTTTCACCTTCCGCCTTTCGCCTTTCGCCTTTCGCCTTTCGCCTTTCGCCTTTCGCCTTTCACCTTTCGCCTTTCGCCTTTCGCCTTTCGCCTTTTGCCTTTCGCCTTTCGCCTTACGCGTTTCACCTTCCGCCTTTCGCCTTTCGCCTTTCGCCTTTCGCCTTTCGCCTTTTGCCTTTCGCCTTCGCCTTTCGCCTTTCGCCTTTCACCTTTCGCCTTTCGCCTTTCGCCTTTCGCCTTTCGCCTTTCGCCTTTCACCTTTCGCCTTTCGCCTTTCGCCTTTCGCCTTTCGCCTTACGCGTTTCACCTTCCGCCTTTCGCCTTTCGCCTTTCGCCTTTCGCCTTTCGCCTTTCGCCTTTCGCCTTTCGCCTTTCGCCTTTCGCCTTTCGCCTTTCGCCTTTCGCCTTTCGCCTTTCGCCTTTCGCCTTTCGCCTTTCGCCTTTCGCTTTTCGCCTTTCGCCTTTCGCCTTTCGCCTTTCACCTTTCGCCTTTCGCCTTTCACCTTTCGCCTTTCGTCTTTCGCCTTTCCCCTTTCGCCTTCCGCCTTTCGCCTTTCGACTTTCGACTTTCGCCTTTCCCCTTTCGCCTTTCTCCTTTCGCCTTTCGCCTTTCGCCTTTCGCCTTTCGCCTTTCGCCTTTCGCCTTTTGCATTTCGCCTTTCGCCTTTCGACTTTCGCCCTTTGCCTTTCGCCTTTCGTCTTTCGCCTTTCGCAATTCGTCTTTAGCATTTTGAAATACAAATTTATAATTTCGAATTTTCCATTTCGCATTTTCAATTTCAACTTTTGTATTTTATCTTTTGAATATCGTTTTTTCTTTTGCTTTAGGCATTTTAAATTTCTCCATTTTCATTTCATGTTTTGATAATCATTTTTCCTTTTGCCTTCCGCTTTTCGCCTTTCGCCTTTCGCCTTTCGCCTTTTGCCTTTCGCCTTTCGCCTTTCGCCTTTCGCCTTTCGCCTTTTTCCTTTCGCCTTTCGCCTTTCGCCTTTCGCCTTTCACCTTTCGCCTTTCGCCTTTCGCCTTTCGCCTTTCGCCTTTTGCCTTTCTCCTTCGCCTTTCGCCTTTCGCCTTTCGCCTTTCGCCTTTCGCCTTTCGCCTTTCGCCTTTCGCCTTTCGCCTTTCGCCTTTCGCCTTTCGCCTTTCGCCTTTCACCTTCTGCCTTTCGCCTTTCGCCTTTCGCCTTTCGCCTTTCGCCTTTCGCCTTTCGCCTTTCGCCTTTCGCCTTTTGCCTTTCGCCTTCGCCTTTCGCCTTTCGCCTTTCGCCTTTTGCCTTTCGCCTTCGCCTTTCGCCTTTCGCCTTTCGCCTTTCGCCTTTCGCCTTTCACCTTTCGCCTTTCACCTTTCGCCTTTCGCCTTTCGCCTTACGCCTTTCGCCTTACGCGTTTCACCTTCCGCCTTTCGCCTTTCGCCTTTCGCCTTTCGCCTTTCGCCTTTCGCCTTTCACCTTTCGCCTTTCGCCTTTCGCCTTTCGCCTTTCGCCTTTCACCTTACGCGTTTCACCTTCCGCCTTTCGCCTTTCGCCTTTCGCCTTTCGCCTTTCACCTTCTGCCTTTCGCCTTTCGCCTTTCGCCTTTCGCCTTTCGCCTTTCGCCTTTCGCCTTTCGCCTTTCGCCTTTCGCCTTTCGCCTTTCGCCTTTCGCCTTTCGCCTTTCACCTTCTGCCTTTCGCCATTCGCCTTTCGCCTTTCGCCTTTCGCCTTTCGCCTTTCGCCTTTCGCCTTTCGCCTTTCGCCTTTCGCCTTTCGCCTTTCGCCTTTCGCCTTTCGCCTTTCGCCTTTCGCCTTTCACCTTCTGCCTTTCGCCTTTCGCCTTTCGCCTTTCGCCTTTCGCCTTTCGCCTTTCGCCTTTCGCCTTTCGCCTTTCGCCTTTCACCTTTCGCCTTTCGCCTTTCGCCTTTCACCTTTCGCCTTTCGCCTTTCACCTTTCGCCTTTTGCATTTCGCCTTTCACCTTTCGCCTTTCGCCTTTCACCTTTCACCTTTCGCCTTTCGCCTTTCGCCTTTCACCTTTCGCCTTTCGCCTTTCACCTTTCGCCTTTTGCATTTCGCCTTTCGCCTTTCGACTTTCGCCCTTCGCCTTTCGTCTTTCGTCTTTCGCAATTAACCTTTAGCATTTTGAAATACAAATTTATAATTTCGAATTTTCCATTTCGCATTTTCAATTTCAACTTTTGTATTTTATCTTTTGAATATCGTTTTTTCTTTTGCTTCAGGCATTTTAAATTTCTCCATTTTCATTTCATGTTTTGAAAATCGTTTTTCCTTTTGCCTTCCGCTTTTCGCCTTTCGCCTTTCGCCTTTCGCCTTTCGCCTTTCGCCTCTCGCCTTTCGCCTTTCGCCTTTCGCCTTTCGCCTTTCGCCTTTCGCCGTTCGCCTTCGCCGTTCGCCTTTCGCCTTTCGCCTTTCGCCTTTCGCCTTTCGCCTTTCGCCTTTCGCCTTTCGCCTTTCGCCTTTCGCCTTTCGCCTTTCGCCTTTCGCCTTTCGCCTTTCGCCTTTCGCCTTTCGCCTTTCGCCTTTCGCCTTTCGCCTTTCGCCTTTCTCCTTTCACCTTTCGCCTTTCGCCTTTCACCTTTCGCCTTTCGCCTTTTGCATTTCGCCTTTCGCCTTTCGACTTTCGCCCTTCGCCTTTCGTCTTTCGCCTTTCGCCTTTTGCCTTTCGCCTTCGCCTTTCGCCTTTCGCCTTTCGCCTTTCGCCTTTCGCCTTTCGCCTTTCACCTTTCGCCTTTCGCCTTTCGCCTTTCGCCTTTCGCCTTACGCGTTTCACCTTCCGCCTTTCGCCTTTCGCCTTCGCCTTTCGCCTTACGCCTTTCGCATTTCGCCTCTCGCCTTTCGCCTTTCGCCTTTCGCCTTTCGCCTTTCGCCTTTCGCCTTACGCGTTTCACCTTCCGCCTTTCGCCTTTCGCCTTTCGCCTTTCGCCTTTCGCCTTTCGCCTTTCACCTTTCGCCTTTCGCCTTTCGCCTTTCGCCTTTCGCCTTTCACCTTACGCGTTTCACCTTCCGCCTTTCGCCTTTCGCCTTTCGCCTTTTGCCTTTCGCCTTCGCCTTTCGCCTTTCGCCTTTCGCCTTACGCGTTTCACCTTCCGCCTTTCGCCTTTCGCCTTTCGCCTTTCGCCTTTCGCCTTTCACCTTTCGCCTTTCGCCTTTCGCCTTTCGCCTTTTGCCTTTCGCCTTTCGCCTTACGCGTTTCACCTTCCGCCTTTCGCCTTTCGCCTTTCGCCTTTCGCCTTTCGCCTTTCGCCTTTTGCCTTTCGCCTTCGCCTTTCGCCTTTCGCCTTTCACCTTTCGCCTTTCGCCTTTCGCCTTTCGCCTTTCGCCTTTCGCCTTTCACCTTTCGCCTTTCGCCTTTCGCCTTTCGCCTTTCGCCTTACGCGTTTCACCTTCCGCCTTTCGCCTTTCGCCTTTCGCCTTTCGCCTTTCGCCTTTCGCCTTTCGCCTTTCGCCTTTCGCCTTTCGCCTTTCGCCTTTCGCCTTTCGCCTTTCGCCTTTCGCCTTTCGCCTTTCGCTTTTCGCCTTTCGCCTTTCGCCTTTCGCCTTTCACCTTTCGCCTTTCGCCTTTCACCTTTCGCCTTTCGTCTTTCGCCTTTCCCCTTTCGCCTTCCGCCTTTCGCCTTTCGACTTTCGCCTTTCCCCTTTCGCCTTTCTCCTTTCGCCTTTCGCCTTTCGCCTTTCGCCTTTCGCCTTTCGCCTTTCGCCTTTTGCATTTCGCCTTTCGCCTTTCGACTTTCGCCCTTTGCCTTTCGCCTTTCGTCTTTCGCCTTTCGCAATTCGTCTTTAGCATTTTGAAATACAAATTTATAATTTCGAATTTTCCATTTCGCATTTTCAATTTCAACTTTTGTATTTTATCTTTTGAATATCGTTTTTTCTTTTGCTTTAGGCATTTTAAATTTCTCCATTTTCATTTCATGTTTTGATAATCATTTTTCCTTTTGCCTTCCGCTTTTCGCCTTTCGCCTTTCGCCTTTCGCCTTTTGCCTTTCGCCTTTCGCCTTTCGCCTTTCGCCTTTTGCCTTTTTCCTTTCGCCTTTCGCCTTTCGCCTTTCGCCTTTCACCTTTCGCCTTTCGCCTTTCGCCTTTCACCTTTCGCCTTTCGCCTTTCGCCTTTCGCCTTTCGCCTTTCGCCTTTCGCCTTTCGCCTTTCGCCTTTTGCCTTTCTCCTTCGCCTTTCGCCTTTCGCCTTTCGCCTTTCGCCTTTCGCCTTTCGCCTTTCGCCTTTCGCCTTTCGCCTTTCGCCTTTCGCCTTTCGCCTTTCACCTTCTGCCTTTCGCCTTTCGCCTTTCGCCTTTCGCCTTTCGCCTTTCGCCTTTCGCCTTTCGCCTTTCGCCTTTTGCCTTTCGCCTTCGCCTTTCGCCTTTCGCCTTTCGCCTTTCGCCTTTCGCCTTTCACCTTTCGCCTTTCGCCTTTCGCCTTTCGCCTTTCGCCTTACGCCTTTCGCCTTACGCGTTTCACCTTCCGCCTTTCGCCTTTCGCCTTTCGCCTTTCGCCTTTCGCCTTTCGCCTTTCACCTTTCGCCTTTCGCCTTTCGCCTTTCGCCTTTCGCCTTTCACCTTACGCGTTTCACCTTCCGCCTTTCGCCTTTCGCCTTTCGCCTTTCGCCTTTCACCTTCTGCCTTTCGCCTTTCGCCTTTCGCCTTTCGCCTTTCGCCTTTCGCCTTTCGCCTTTCGCCTTTCGCCTTTCGCCTTTCGCCTTTCGCCTTTCGCCTTTCGCCTTTCGCCTTTCACCTTCTGCCTTTCGCCATTCGCCTTTCGCCTTTCGCCTTTCGCCTTTCGCCTTTCGCCTTTCGCCTTTCGCCTTTTGCCTTTCGCCTTCGCCTTTCGCCTTTCGCCTTTCGCCTTTCGCCTTTCGCCTTTCACCTTCTGCCTTTCGCCTTTCGCCTTTCGCCTTTCGCCTTTCGCCTTTCGCCTTTCGCCTTTCGCCTTTCGCCTTTCGCCTTTCGCCTTTTGCCTTTCGCCTTCGCCTTTCGCCTTTCGCCTTTCGCCTTTCGCCTTTCGCCTTTCGCCTTTCGCCTTTCACCTTTCGCCTTTCGCCTTTCGCCTTACGCGTTTCACCTTCCGCCTTTCGCCTTTCGCCTTCGCCTTTCGCCTTACGCGTTTCGCATTTCGCCTCTCGCCTTTCGCCTTTCGCCTTTCGCCTTTCGCCTTTCGCCTTACGCGTTTCACCTTCCGCCTTTCGCCTTTCGCCTTTCGCCTTTCGCCTTTCGCCTTTCGCCTTTCACCTTTCGCCTTTCGCCTTTCGCCTTTCGCCTTTCACCTTACGCGTTTCACCTTCCGCCTTTCGCCTTTCGCCTTTCGCCTTTCGCCTTTCGCCTTTTGCCTTTCGCCTTCGCCTTTCGCCTTTCGCCTTTCGCCTTTCGCCTTACGCGTTTCACCTTCCGCCTTTCGCCTTTCGCCTTTCGCCTTTCGCCTTTCGCCTTTCGCCTTTCGCCTTTCACCTTTCGCCTTTCGCCTTTCGCCTTTCGCCTTTTGCCTTTCGCCTTTCGCCTTACGCGTTTCACCTTCCGCCTTTCGCCTTTCGCCTTTCGCCTTTCGCCTTTCGCCTTTTGCCTTTCGCCTTCGCCTTTCGCCTTTCGCCTTTCACCTTTCGCCTTTCGCCTTTCGCCTTTCGCCTTTCGCCTTTCGCCTTTCACCTTTCGCCTTTCGCCTTTCGCCTTTCGCCTTTCGCCTTTCGCCTTTCGCCTTTCACCTTTCGCCTTTCGCCTTTCGCCTTTCGCCTTTCGCCTTTCGCCTTACGCGTTTCACCTTCCGCCTTTCGCCTTTCGCCTTTCGCCTTTCGCCTTTCGCCTTTCGCCTTTCGCCTTTCGCCTTTCGCCTTTCGCCTTTCGCCTTTCGCCTTTCGCCTTTCGCCTTTCGCCTTTCGCCTTACGCCTTTCGCCTTTCGCTTTTCGCCTTTCGCCTTTCGCCTTTCACCTTTCGCCTTTCGCCTTTCACCTTTCGCCTTTCCCCTTTCGTCTTTCGCCTTTCCCCTTTCGCCTTCCGCCTTTCGCCTTTCGACTTTCGCCTTTCCCTTTCGCCTTTCTCCTTTCGCCTTTCGCCTTTCGCCTTTCGCCTTTCGCCTTTCGCCTTTTGCATTTCTCCTTTCGCCTTTCGACTTTCGCCCTTTGCCTTTCGCCTTTCGTCTTTCGCCTTTCGCAATTCGTCTTTAGCATTTTGAAATACAAATTTATAATTTCGAATTTTCCATTTCGCATTTTCAATTTCAACTTTTGTATTTTATCTTTTGAATATCGTTTTTTCTTTTGCTTTAGGCATTTTAAATTTCTCCATTTTCATTTCATGTTTTGATAATCATTTTTCCTTTTGCCTTCCGCTTTTCGCCTTTCGCCTTTCGCCTTTCGCCTTTTGCCTTTCGCCTTTCGCCTTTCGCCTTTCGCCTTTCGCCTTTTTCCTTTCGCCTTTCGCCTTTCGCCTTTCGCCTTTCGCCTTTCACCTTTCGCCTTTCGCCTTTCACCTTTCGCCTTTCGCCTTTCGCCTTTTGCATCTCGCCTTTCGCCTTTCGACTTTCGCCCTTCGCCTTTCGTCTTTCGTCTTTCGCAATTAGCCTTTAGCATTTTGAAATACAAATTTATAATTTCGAATTTTCCATTTCGCATTCTCAATTTCAACTTTTGTATTTTATCTTTTGGATATCGTTTTTTCTTTTGCTTCAGGCATTTTAAATTTCTCCATTTTCATTTCATGTTTTGAAAATGGTTTTTCCTTTTGCCTTCCGCTTTTCGCCTTTCGCCTTTCGCCTTTCGCCGTTCGCCTTTCGCCTTTCGCCTTTTGCCTTTCGCCTTTCGCTTTTCGCCTTTCGCCTTTCGCCTTCGCCTTTCGCCTTTCGCCTTTCGCCTTTCGCCTTTCGCCTTTCGCCTTTCGCCTTTCGCCTTTCGCCTTACGCCTTTCGTCTTTCGCCTTTCGCCTTTCGCCTTTCGCCTTTCGCCTTTCGCCTTTCACCTTTCGCCTTTCGCCTTTCACCTTTCGCCTTTCGCCTTTCGCCTTTCGCCTTTCGCCTTTCGCCTTTTGCCTTTCGCCTTTCGCCTTTCGCCTTTCGCCTTTCGCCTTTCGCCTTTCGCCTTTCGCCTTTCGCCTTTCGCATTTCGCCTTTCGCCTTTCGCCTTTCGCCTTTCGCCTTTCGCCTT